>VZUA01042367.1:0-10584 GCA_013401035.1 Horornis vulcanius
TTTTTTTTTTTTTTGGTGCTACAGAATTCTAAAGCTATTTTAATGTAGCAAAGCCTTACACCAGGTCAGGATAAACAGCTGGGAAAAACCAAAAGTGACTGCAGAGTAAGAACTTCAGAATCAACAGTGTGAAAAGAGATTTGGAGTGAAAAGTAGCCCAAGTCTGGAAACCACTTTAAGAATCATTTATTAAGTGGTGGGTTCTTAAAAAAACACTTCAGAAGCTGACTTAATAGGTTACCACTTGTTTGAATCAGATGGTGCTAAGCTCTGTACATCTTTAATATGCAAAAGGATCTTGCTAGCATCGGTAGGACGTGAGAAAAAAATTGTTACTCAGTAAAGAACATAATCTTTGGATGAGATTTTATTTTATCCATGTAAGGCAGATACACATAAATCTCTGACAGTTTTTCCTCCTCTAAGCCAGATTCTAAACCTTGAGCACTGATTAATGAACTACCACAGAAAGAGGCAGGCGGAAAATGGAACATTTTTAGTAGGGTGAGAAGTTTAAGAAATAAAAATAATTACTGTGCAATGATCCCACTTCATTGTCCCTGCAGAGAACAAAGCTGCTGTAATTATGGACAAGAACTGAGACAGGATTGGGAAATTGTGTCCCACACAAACCCAAACTCCCAGTTAGCAGAACATTTGTCCAGCAGGTAACCCACACCTGCATCAGGGGCTGCACTAGAGCATCTCCAGAGGTCCCTTCCAAGCCCAGCCAGCCTGGGATTCTGTGAATACCTGATTTTGCCAGCTCCTGCAATTCCCATGCTATTTATTCTATCAATTAAAAGTCCCAGCTCCCCCAAAGCTCTAATTACAGAAGGATCTGTTCTCACTCTTACGTGCTGAAGTTAATGGCCTCCCTCATGAGCTCAGAAACGGAAGCAACAAGGAGGTTTGTTTAATATTGAATATTGATATTGACATTATCTGCCTCAAAACCCAGTATTTTACAGCAGTTTGAAACTGCACACCAAGGAAAGGCAGCAGCTTTAAAATATATTTAATTTTACTTTGTAAGTCATCAGCTACAAAAACAAAAATTCACACTTGATTGGAAACAAGCACTTTTATGAGGGGACTTTTTCTTTGCATAAGGAAAGGCTCCTGAACTTCAGTTCAGTGTAAAACTTCACAGCCCTGTCAATCCTCCAAGAAAAATAACCACAAATACGTGATGCTAAAATCCAGTCAGATTCATTAAGTGCAAGTTTTGGAATCAGAAGAAGCTTCTTTTGAGGAACTGATATTCCTGATGAAGGCAGAAATTCCCAGCCAACACCTAAATCTGCACTCCAACTGGTCATTTTTTCCAATAACCAAGTGCCCATGGGCTGTAGGGAAACGAGATGTGCAGGGATTTATCCCCAGCCTGAGGCACAAACCCTGCAGTTCTGATAAACACGGGCTGATAGTGCTGGCAATTCCCAGGGAGAATTCCCACATCCTTCTTTATCCCAGCAGTGGGAGTAGAGCACAAAAACCCACAGATGAGCAGTTCAATAGCTCCATCTTCCAGCTCCTTGCAGGGAGTAGCTGAAGCACCGGGGGCTGCAGGAACAGCTCACCCTGCCCACACTGGCACTGCTGTCCCACCTCACCCAGGGCTCCTCTCAGCAGCAGCCCGAGATGTTCAGCTGAAATGCAGAATGTTTCAGTTTGGGGTTGTTATGAAATAGGCAAATTGCACAGCTCCAGGCCACTGCAGAGATTTCCATACAAACAGGGATGAAAGGAGCATCCCGTAGTTCTGCACTGGCCAGAACTTGGAGCTGCCAGTGAGCCAATTCCATTGCATTCCAGACCCAAAATTCCATACCCTTACAGACAAAGGCATGCACATTTGTATGCTCACAGGCTCTTCAGTGCAGAATCGTTCTGGCCTTGAAGCAAAAATTAATTTTTCTGCCTTCCACGAGCCAAGAATAACAATGTCCCCACTGCTCTCCAGTGGGCAAAGGCTGAGGCTCACTCCTGTTGTGCCATGCTGCTTCCCTTTTCCATGGTACCAGGACAGCAAGGAAAATCCTGCAGGGATTGGCAAGAGCTCCCAAATCCCCTCAGAATAAAATGGAATTACAGAATGGTTCAGGCTGGAAGAGACCTTAAAGCCCCCCCAGTGCCACCCCTGCCAGGGCAGGGACACCTCACACTGTCCCAGGCTGCTCCAGCCCCAGTGTCCAACCTGGCCTTGGGCACTGCCAGGAGTCCAGGGGCAGCCACGGCTGCTCTGGGAATTCCATCCCAGCCCTGCCCGCCCTCCCAGGGAACAATTCCTGCCCAATCTCCCATCCAGCCCTGCTCTCTGGCAGTGGGAGCCATGCCCTGTGTTCTGTCCCTCCATCCCTTGTCCAAAGTCCTCCTCCACCTCTTCTGGAGCCCCTTAAGCCCTGGAAGGGGCTCCAAGCTCTCCCCAGAGCCTTCTCTTCTCCAGGCTGCATGTGGAGAACTTAATATGTGAAGCTCTCATAATTTTTAAGCCCACACAAACAATTTCAGCTTCAAAGGACCTTCCACCCTCGCCCTACAAAATCCTTTTCCATTTGAAGGAGCCCATCAGTAACACCCTCATCTGGCACAGCACTAAATCCCCCCTCTCTGCCACGTGAACACCACAAACTTGGAGGCCAAAGCTAAAACTTGAGTTCCCAGAAATGTGCAACAATTCCATCATTGGCTGCTACACCCCTTTTTACTGCTTCCCTTCCAGAGGCTGAGGCCAGCCCACATTCCTGTCAGTGGCTATCTGGGAGCCCACCTCAGCTCCAGGAAAGGCACACCCAGAGCTCCAACAATCACCCTACGTGCTCAGCTGGGTCACTCCTGCAGCAGCTGCCACCAGCCCCAGCTCTGCCTCAGCCCATGGCTTTGAGGCTCTGATAAATCTGCTTTAAGAACTGGAGAAGAAAAAGTGGCCAAACAGAGCAAAACCCCCAAGAGACACACACAGCTCATCATTTATGTCATGAATTATTTCTTTGGTACCTCCACTTTCACCTTTCCCCATGTGAAACACTGCTTAAAAATTTTATATTCCTGTTGCTCTTCCCCTAGATTCACATTTGCATTTCATATCCCTGTGCTTCACCTGGAGAAAACCCTTGAGAAAACATTCCTGAGCCACTGAGGCAAAGGAAAACCACAAATCCTTTCTCCCATTGGTTGGTGGGAGGGATTTTCAGTGCCAGCAATATTTATATCTTATTTCTGTTTTTCATCTGATAGTTACGATTGAAGAAGGTGACTTTTAAGTTTACTTTTAACAACTCCAGAAAAGCTTCCTAAAGTAGCAGCCAAAAAAGACCAGTTTGGGCTCCATCCCAGGCCTCTGGCATAACACTTGTCCTGTGAGCACTGCAGCCAGCACTTGGAAATTTGGCTGACACGATCAGGAAAGTGGCTCCCAACACTCTGTGTTTACAAAATTGCCAAGGCTGAGCTTACAGCAGCATTCTTGGGGTTTGTTTGTTTGTTTTAAAACAGAGAACCTGATTTAGGGATTTCTGCATCACAGAACTACACAGGAAAAGGAATTTCTGCAATACTTTTGGGAAGATGGGATGAGCCTTTTTTTTTTATTATTTGTATTTTTTATTATTTTTATGAAGGCAGAACAAACCCATGGATGGATTTACCATCAGTTATGCTGGTGGTGGGAACTGCAACATAGCCTTATCTCTCACAGTGCACAAATGTTAGTCCTGAATTAAAAGATTACAAACTGCACTTGTAATCTTCCTTCCCTGGCAGGAGAAACCCAAATCCCACGTTCTTTGCCAGTCCTTCACAGCACACACTCACCCAGGGCTTCCTGAAACCTCCCATCTCTCAGGCTGCCCCTTGAAAACAAAAAAATCAAACTGTGCCCCATCAGAGCTGAGGATAATTCTGACAGGAGGGGACCTCAGGAGTTGAATTTTGTCCAAACCTGTGCTCAGAGCAGATCAGCTCATCCAGGAGATGACAGGACACAATCTGCTTATCTGCCAAGAGCTGCAAAGGGGACCTGACCTCTTAAGGAGGAGGTGAATGAAGCCTGAGGAAGGCTCAGCAACACCTTCACAACAGAAAAAGAGGGAAGGGAGGGCAGGGAAGATTTACTATAGAACTTTCTTTCTTTTTAAACCAGTTCACTTTCACTGGAGAGGAGAACTGGATCAGCTCCAGAGTAGTCAGCACTGCCCCTCCCAAGATCACTGTGGTGCCCAGGGGGGATGAGGGGAGCTGGAAAAGCAGCAAACAAACACAGGATCTTGTGTAGAGGAGGAAACATCACAAACTCCAGCCGTTCACAACACAAGGAATCTCACAGACTCAGCCTGAACTTCTCAGGTAGGAGGCAACAAGGGGTTGATACCAACTTTCCCTAATTATGAATAGATGTTTTTAATTGCTTTTGAAAGGAAAAGGACAGAGAATAAATTGCAAGTCCTCCCCACTTCAGTCCATGATTTCAGGCCAAACATCTCTCCACCATCCCCTCTTTTGTACCTGGCTCTGGGAACATCAGAGTTTAGATTTCCCTGCTGGGATTGCTAACAGAGCCCAGGGATTGCTCAGGGAGTTTCCCCCTGCTGTGCTACTCACTGCTTGGTGGATGTCAGCCTTCACTGCTTCACTCAGCATCCCCTCAAACACAAAGGAGTCGCCAAACTTCTCTGCCTGTGGAAAGAATAAAGGATTCAACCATTATGTCATTAAAGGAACGCTATTCTTAGAACCACACTCAACTTTTACAGCTTTGCTTTATCAAGGATAAGAAAATTCAGAGAATCATTAAGGTGGGAAAAGACTTCCAAGACCATCAAGTCCAACCTTTGAACTAAAATCTAATAGTGAATTTGAGTTCCCTTTCAAAGAAGCTGCTTTGGAACAGAAAATCAGGGATTTTTCCTCTGGATGTTGTTTTTGCTCAGCAGCCACTGGGCAGATGGCAGCTCACTGAGCTTCTGCACATTTTTACTTCTATTAATTAAAAATGCAGTTCTGATTGTCCCAACTGCTTTCAAATGCTACAGTCATCAATCTAATATGAAAGGGCACATTTCATTCCTCTTATTTTTTCCTTTGGGAATCACAATAAAAGACTTGAGCCTGGTCACTGCTCCATCATCACTAATATCATGTTTTAAAGTGCTGCTACAACAATAAAGAGTTAAAAGTAACTCAATCATTATATCTAGCATTATATAAATCCAAAAGAATAAAAAATACAACTAATTTCCATCTATCACAGTACATTATACCAAGAGAAAAGAAAGGGAGGTGTAAGAGGAGCACTCAACTCAGCTGAGCCATGAAGCCTGAAACAGACCCCATGTGATGCCAGAGCTCCAGGAACATTTGGATATCACCCCCAGGCACAGGGTGGGATTGTTGGGGTGTCTGTGCAGAGCCAGGAGTTGGACCTGATGATCCTTGTGGTCCCTTCCAGCTGAGGATATTCTGTGATTCCACATTTAACCCCAGCACACACTGCTCATCCCAGCGGCTGTTTGCAACAAGCCAGCTTTGTTCCAACTCAAAGTAGTTAAACTGCCTTTTTATTCATAATTATCGAGCTAAGAAACAGAAATAGTAGACAAAAGAAGCTCTTCATCCAACCAGAGGATCCTGCCTTCCAAAGGAGAACCAGTTCATCAAGTGAATGCAGCAAAGTGCCTCCTTTGAGACCTGCTCATTAGCAAGGCTTTCATTTGCCTAAAAGGGCTGTCAGGGCTTTGTCAAAGTTGTGTAGGAGCAGTCACCTGTCAGGAGGGATCTGAGCTTCAGGCACAGGTGGCTCCTTTCTGGGAAGAGCCTCAACATATTCTTAGTCCATTGTTCCCAGGAAGATGCACACAATTATCACTGCAGCTGCTATTGCCTCCCCCTTAGGCACAGGGCTCTCTCTCTCTCACCAGCAAGGAGCTGTGCTGAGCCAGCCTGCAGAGTCCTTGGGCATCTCAGTTTGTTAAATCACTTCTCCAGGTTTCTCTAAAATAAAGAAAATCTAACCTGGTACTAGTATGAAGAGGTTTAGGACTCAAATGTCCAAAAAAACCCAAACAAACCACCCCAAAAACCCCTGGAGAGAGCTACTGGCATCTCCCAGGCTGCAGGGTAGACATGAGTTCAGGTGACAATTATTAAACACAGAAACAAACACCTGAATGCCCTTTCAGCCCAGGACAGCAAGGCCAGACAATTCCTTCTCCCCACTACCTCCAGCAGAAATACTGGAGTATGCAAACCCCAAACAAGTGACATCCTCCAAAAAGAAAAGCCTGGGCTCTCAGCTGGGATTTTCTGAGGCCGAGAGGAGCCTGGGTCCCCTGGTGCCTTACCTCAGTGATGTAGCCCGTGGAATTCACAAATCTCTCAAACTCCTGGTTGCTGACCTCGTACTGGTCCATGTAGAAGCTGTCAAGGTGCACTCTCCTGGCAGGCCCCTCTCCATCCTGCTGGATTTCAGGCTCGTGGGTGCCCATGGTGAACACCCCTCCTGGAATCGCCACCATCTGCACAGCAAACACCACCCAAAAGCTTGGCAAAGTGCAGGACTGGGGAGCCCCAGGCTGCTTTTACTCCTCCTGCACCTCGTCCTTGCAGCTGTTTTGGAGACAGCATTTTGGCCTGCCCATTTGGGGAAACAGCAAACAGAACTGGAACTGGGACCAAATCCCCATTTGCAGCTTTTTCACGTGAAGTCTGGGCCATGCTTGTGCTCTCCTGAGGAGAAACACATGTTCTGTTTCCTATGTTACACTTTGCTGTTCTTTCTGCAGTTACACCACTGCCAGGGGAGCAGAGGAGCAGTAAATGAGGTCACAGCAGCTCCCCAGCACCTCTCCTGGCTCTTCAGGGCAGCTGGAGTGAGTATTTGGCATCACCTTTCTCATCCCATTTCAGTGTTTCTTCTCCCCTGTAGATCTCTCCTGCCTGGGTCTCACACAGCTCACAACTGGCCATAAAAAACGCTACAAACAGCTTCTCCTTCAGACTGCCCACATCTGGAGCTGGCTGAGTCCTCAGAACTTTCTCCACTGAGAAGAATCTAAGCTCTTACAGATAGCCTGAAACTGACTCCATAAAAGGGCTTCAGGATAAATTTGCTTACATTTTTTAGGACTTAGGAAATGACAACACGGTGCAAAGTTGCACCACTTCCTCCCTTCCAATCTCTCTTCAACCCCCGGTAGCTGAAACAACTCCCTCAAGAGGTTTCCAAGCCAGGCTCAGAGCTGACTGCTCTAAAGCCATGTGCAAAATTAACTCTTGCTCTCTCCCACTTCTAAAACCATTCTGGAAATAAATCAACCTGTTTGTGGGTGATACAGAGGCAAATTCTTCCCTCACTTCTCTGCTTGTAAAGATCTTTTCTAGCTGAGCATCATTGTTATGTTCTGAGCACTTAGCTTTTATTACCTAAGGCTGGAGCTACCAGCTGCAGAAAGAGACGAAGGATTTTTTTCATCCTCCAGACCCACAGTGAACTGCCCAGGTTTGTCACACAAAATATCCATCGGTGACATGGATCCCAAGCACAACGGGGATTATTCAATTCACACTCCTTAAATATTCTCCAGTTTGTGGAGGGCAGCCTGCAATAGCAGAGTCACGGCTGCTGCTGCTCATCTTTCACTCAGCGAGTTCCCACACTGCCTGCTGGACACGGGCTCTTCCCAGCAGCTTCCCAGCCTCACAACAGAGGCAAGTGTGGAGGGAGCCGCTCCTGTTTTCCTGTTCTCTCCGCGAGGCAAGAGCCAGATGGGGCCAGAAGCAGCACCCGCGCCCAAGCCCAGGCTCTCGGGGGTTCGGCCCACCCGCCTATCACTTAATTTGAGCTTCTCCACAGCACTTCCCCTGCTGCTCCGTTATCCCGGAGGAGGCCCTGCTCCGCCGGGGCCGCCCCACGGCCCAGCCCGGCCCGGCCCCTCAGGTCTCTGGGCCCCCGCCCGGTCCGGCCCCGNGGAGGAGGCAGCGCCACAGCCGGGTGGGCGCGGCCATGTTGGCGGCGGGGCCACGCGCCGCGCGCGGTCACGTGACCGGAGACGTCTTAAAGGGGTCGCGAGGGGCGGGACCGAGGCTGTCCCCGAGGCTGTCCCCTCCTGTCCTTCCCTGTCCCCTCCTGTCCCCTCGTGTCCTTCCCTGTCCCCTCCTGTCCTTCCCTGTCCCCTCCTGTCCCCGTACCTGCAGAGCCTGTGCGGATGATGAAGGCTCTGGAGCAGCGCTCTGATGAGGCCTCTCTGGTCCAGAGATTGAGCGGGGAGCTCAGCAATCCACATAAATACCTCAAATAGCCACGGGAATCTCACCCGTCCATATAAACACCTCAAATATCTGCACAGATACCTCATAAGGGGCACCAAGAGCGTGGTTCCAGGCCCTTTCCAGGAAGGGTGCTTTGGTATTCCCCCTCTCCATCAGGGAACTCGCCATTCCTGTGTTCTGCTTCATTTTTTCCTGCAGTTCACTGTAGTTGTTGAAGATTCTGTAAAATCTTTCCTGTGGGAGCTTCTGTTCAGAACTGTCAACAGAATGGATCTGTATCATCCCCTACACTGAAATAAATCTCTACTCATCCTGTGGGATGTTAATTCAAAATACTCAATATAATTTTTGCTTATACTTGCAGCAAAGAGCAGCGTGGCCAGAGTGAAGGAGGGGTTTTATAGTTTGGTGTGTGTGAGTGCACTAAAATGTGTTTGCTCTGTGAAGTTTTAGTGTGTGTAAAATGGCACTGCGGGGAGGCCTCGCAGGGAAGAGTTCCAATTATCCATCATTAGTCCCTTTTGCCCTGTGACGTGCTCCAGAAAAGCATCAGACTGCAGGAAAACAAATGAATGCAACCTTAATTATACAACCAACCCTTGATGTTATGGGGTCAGAAAATGGAAATATTCCTTTAGCGTTGACGTGACGATCTTTGCCCTTTGTTAAGGAATGAATGTCTATAAAATGACAGTTAAATCCAACTTATTTTCTCCTGCTAAATTTTTCCCAACACTGTTAACTGAAGTGAGAGCAAAATGTAGGCATCCAAATTCTACAGACTTCCAGAACTGAAAACAGCCTGCCAGGATAACATCCTCTTACTAAAGCCCTGGGATTCTGGCTGTGTGGTGATGGAATTCAGGAAAATCAGCTGATTTCCAATGAGCTGGGACAGCTCTCTAGTGTATCCTGCCCACTCGTTCTCATGGCTCGTTTTCCTGGAATTCTTGTGTGCATCATTTGTGTAGTTCCATCAGGAGAGTTCATATTCCTTGCTCTCCCCGGAGAACAGATGAAATAGTTACAGTTTGCTTCTGAGCAACATCCAGCTTCCAGTCCGAGATCCTGAGGACTTTGGAGAACTTTTGCTGGTGTGGGTAATTTTGTGCTCAGCCATGCAGGCTTTAGTTCTTCTCTTTCCTCACACTGAGTCCCCACGCTTCTGATCTTGCTGTTATTAAAATGTGATGGGAATGAGAGATTTTCCAGCACTTCACTGAGAGGCTGAGGTGTTCCAGCATTTTTCAGGAGGGTTTTTCATCCCTGAGTGCTGGCATGGATCTCCCTAAGGACTGGGATCATCTTCCCCATTGTGAAGACCAGCCATGAGCAGGAGGAGACAGATTGATCCTCAGAGTCCTGGAATATCTTCTGCTCTTGTTTTTCTTCCAGGGCTGTTGAGCTGCAGCTGAGCCAACAGCAGAGACAAAAGCTGTGCAAAGCCACCCCGCAGGCTGGAGGTGCAATGTTTTCAAAACAGCCCAGGGAAGCCAATGGTTTGTTGCAAATTTGTCAGCATAAAACAAGACAATGGAAATAAAAAGCAAATAAAAGACTTCAAACTTCATTTTAACATCTTTCATCAATGCTTAATTTCCATAGTTGCTAAAAATAAAGTAGGAGTGGATCAGAATAAGGTTTGAAAAGGAAAAAAAGAACAAAGTACTCCAATAGCAAAAAATAAAAATCCCTCACAAGTTGTTTCCCTGTGACTGAAACCACATGTGAAATTGGGCCAAACATTCCTAGTACAGCTCCCAGGGCTGAAGTGATACCTACCAAGTAGTGTTTTTTCACCATTTCCTCTCTGAATTCTTGAGTTCATTCCCTGGGCCCTCTGGGGGTGTGTGGGCTCCAAGCCCAGCCCTCATTTGCTACTGAGTGAACAGGACTCTGTTCCCATCTCAGGGCTGCCTCCTGTAGTTCCCATTGTCAGGGAAAATTCCTTTAAGGGAATAGCTCTGGTGCTTCCCAAGGTGACCTTTTCCATTCCCACACTGCCCTAGAATTTTACCTTTTTTCAATGCTCTAAGATTACAGGAATCCCATGAGCTCACTGTGTCTGCAGCAGCATCCCAGAGCAAGTTCCTAAAAACAAATGGAAACGTTTTCCTCCATTGGAAACTTTTACGATTATGTTGTCTTTACCAGCACCCCTTCAAATCTAGCAAGTTCTTCGCAGAGCCTGGTCAGTATTTTTTGGCTGAAGGCCCAAAAATTGGTGAGGAGCCATCAGTAGCAAGTGCATGGAATGACAGGACAAGGGGAAATGAATTCCAACTGACAGAGAATAGGTTTAGATTGGATATTAGG
>VZUA01042369.1:0-18477 GCA_013401035.1 Horornis vulcanius
TTCTTGCCTGCCTTTGGTTGTGTCAGCATTTCCACGGGAAATGCTGCACTGAAACCTTGAGACAGTTGGAACTTTACTGAGACACAGGCACTGAAGGGTTTCCAGAAGGTGAAATTTTGTTTCATTAACACAGGGAACAAGAGCAGGAAATCACAGAGAGGTAAGGAGATACAGAAGTCAAAGAGAGAGAAGATGGTGTTGTTGTGATTCTAGTAATATTAATTAGTGCAGTTGAAATAATTTAGAGCTAGAATTCAAGTTTCATATTTAAAAAAAAAGAGGGTGAACATCATCCTGGAAAAGAAGGAAGAATGAATAATTATGTTATTGTTATCCTTGGAAGGCAGAAAGGAAATATCAGTAGTAAATACTAATTCTCTCTATTCTGGGCTGGAATAGGAAAACCTTTCATCCCAGGTGAGAAGGGGAACTGCAGCAGAAATCATCCTGCAAAGAGGGACAGGGGTTTGTGCTTTGTCTCAGCCATGGCTGCAAGAATGGGGACATTTAGTCCAATCCTGATTTCCACCAGGGTGGCAAAGTTATGGGGAGGGGACAGTGAGGAGAAAGTTTTTGCTGTCTGGATTTGAGAGTGCTGTTTCAAGGCTTGGATTCTCTGTTCTTATCATGGACTATTCCTCAGAAGTTTTGCAGCGAGCGTGGATTAATGAGTGCACCATAGCTTAGCAAAGTGTGTGCCCCCAGGAGCAAGGGGGGAAGGGGTACTTGCATATGTTGTGAAAAACATATGCAGCTAAATTTAGCTCATACTAGCAGATTCTACTTATTTTGAAGATTGTGGGATACTTCCAACCTTGGATGAAAAAGGGCATGGGAAGATTTTTTTTTTTTCTTTATTTCTATTTGGGTTCTTGCATCTCTTTCTCCTTTTTCCCTCCCCCAAGGAAAAAAAAGCCTCTGAACAGAAGACAAATTATTTCTCTGCCTACACTTGTATCTTAGTAGTCTGATTTTAGCACTGTGTCGTCATGCTGCAAGATTAATTGGCATATGCTGGTTTTTGTTTTTAGCCTTCTCCAGTTTTGTACAGTAGCTAATGCTTCTCCCACAAATCTCAGCTTTAACTGTGAAGGCTTAGCTTATTATCCAAAACAATTTCTTCCCTGTTCTTTTGAAATGCAGGAACATTCAAAACTGCTGTTCATTGTGGGTAATGTATATTTTGTTATTTGTATGTATACAAATGTACAATTATACAATGTATAATTTGTTATTAATACTGCTGGATAAAACCAGCCCTGGAAAGCTTAAAATTTATCTTCTAGCACTTTGGAACTGCTATTAACCCTTTTTAGGGGATGTGCTGAGCTGGGAGTGCTCTGAGTGCAGTTCACAGAAATATGGTGTCAAATTGACCTCTTCAGTTCTATTTTCATAAATTATATTTTCCTCCCTGTGTCTTATTGGTGAAGTTGAACACCAGCATTGGATATATCATGAACCTTGCTTTGATCTGGTTGGAAAACTATTGATTGCTTTCTCCCTTGAGGGGGAAAAAAAACTCCCCACTGATATTATAATTGCATGTCTCATCAGTAGCTGAAAGGAAAAAAAAATACTTGTACCCTGTATTCCAAAGTATATAATTTCTTATCACAAAAGATACTTCCTCTCCCTGCAGATCATGCTTTGCATGGGGTGTGCTGCTGCCTTTCTCTCTCAAGCTAAACAAATACTGGTTAGTTGAAATAGATTTTAAGGATTCTAATTGTTTATAATCTTCTTATGGAGTCAGTGACTATAATATATTCCAATTCAGGGATTGTACCTTGGATTTTCAAGCAGTAAAATAAGGTTGTTTACTCGCTGCTGTGAAGCTTTAGAAGACATTCAGAGAATTCCCTTTTAGCACTGCACTTCATAAAGCTGTTGGTATTTCTTCCTTGACAGCAGGTACCCTTAGGTGTTGAATCCAAAGATTTTTTGCATCCAGAGGTAAAAGGATTTATAAGACAGTTCTAAGAAGGTCAGCTACGAGCGCTGAGTTGCTGTTTTTGGAGGTGACTCTCTCAGCTGCTTTTAAAGCTCGTCCTTTGTCTTTGGAGGACCTCGTTTTACAACAGAGCTGCTGAAGGTTGAGTCAAGTTTGTTCAGAGCTGTTTCCCCTGGAAACATATTGGCAAGCATGATTTAGCACTGCTTGTCTTAATCCTGTACATTCCTGGCCACGGCAGGGCTGCACATTCCCTAAGCTTTCTTCCACGCTGTACTTTGAGCATTTAAAGTGTGTGAAACCGAAGGCATTAAAAAGATGATCTGAAAAATGAGCTTTTTTCCTTTTGCTCATTGTAGATGTAAACATCAAAAACTCAAAAAGGGACTATTACACAATATGGAACTATAGTTTTTGAAGTAGCTTAAGAACCAGCCTGAAATGTGAAAAATGTATGAAGTGGCAACTCTTTTCAGCACCACTGGATCCCAGAAGTGTTTGGGCAGTTCATGCCAGCAGTCCACGTACATAAAATGGGTGTGCAGATAAGCTTGGTCCAATGTCTGTTTCATTTAGGTAAAAGGCCTCTTCATAACCACTCTTTTCTCATAAAGGCAAGCTTCTGGAGAAATTCACAAACTTACAAAATAATGTAGTAATAATAATGTAATATTACAATATTACAGTTGTAATGTATTGCAAAATAATGTAATAATCAGTAAATCCGGGGAGATGAAGAGGACACTTAAATTTTAAAACCCACACAAAAAGCAATTTGTTTTCAGGCAGACCTGCTGGTAGGGGGCACTCAAATGGTTCTGACTTCTGTCAGTGTAAAAATGAGTAGAATATGTTTGAGTGTGTAATTATTGCTTTTAAAACGAGAGAATTGTATTTGGGTTGTGACTCTAGAAGAAAGCCTGGATTTCATGAGGTTAGGCCTGGTCCACAATGGAGGTGAATTTGTCTTCAGCTCAATCCATTTCTTTCAGGAAGCTGGAACATGTGCCTCAATAATTTAGAGAAAATTTCTTACAGTAGAGTTCTGCAGAAAATTGTAACTAATTCCTTGGGGAATTCTCCAGCACGGGGCTGGATCCTTTGGGAGATCCTGGAGTGGAAGTGTGTTAGCACTGTTGTGTTTTGTGGTGTTTGCACCAGTATTTATGGGACTCCCATAACATTGTGACATCTGGTCTCAATAGCTCTGAGAAACAGGGAATCACTCTTGTCTACAAAGACAAAATGAGTCACTCAATCACTGAAAAATTGGGAGATCTTGTGCAGCAGGGCAGGGGTGCTGTGCCAGGGGTGCTGCAGCATTGAGGGGGACACAGCAAACATAGGCCAGCTGCATTCACAGTCCTATTTCTGCTGTGTTTTAGTCCATAATCTTATTTTCTTTCTCATCAAATAAAAAAAAAAGTCAATAAAAATATTATTGTATTGTCTAAAAGTGTGAGTTGGTGGAAGGAAATATTCCAAACAGTGTTCTCTTCCTGAGATAGAATGTGTAACTTTACCATTGGGATGAAGTGAGCAGAGGGAGAGTGGCTGTTCATAACTCATCTAAAATGAGTTCTTGAAGGTATTTGGTTTTGATTATTTATGTCTCTTAATTACCAAGACTTTATTAAATGAATAAAAGTAAGAAATAGCTCTATTGTTGCTCCTTTCATGGAAAAACCATCTGATTGAGTACCACCCCCTTCTTCATTTCTTCCTTATGGCAGTGCTGGCTTTGGGAAAGCAGGGCCAGGAAGGAAGCAGGGAGCCCAAATTGCTGGGGGATGAGCATTCACAATAGAATCTGTGTAAAATCCAGTTCCTAATGTTACCCAGTGCTCCCCCCTCAATACTGCAGTCCAGGGTGAAGCCCTCACGTCTTCCCTGCTTGCAGCTGTTGCTCAAGTGTCAGAACATTTTCCAAAAGATGTTTTGTTACAGAAAATGTGGGTTTCTGCTCATGAAAAATTGATTTCTTAGGGTTTCAGTAAATACATTTTTCTGAAAGAAATTTCCTTTTTTTTTTAAGCTGTTTTCCTTGGTATTTCAGACCACCTTAGTTTGGGAAGAGGGTAAAGTTGAGAGGCCTTTTAAGGATAGGAGCTGCTTTGTTGCAAAAGTTGTGTGATGGAGCATCAGGGAGGAGCTCCTGGTTTGTGAGCAGAATCTTGAGCAGGTACTGGAGCAGGGTAGTGAGGTCTTCAGCACCATCCTCAGCCACTTGCTGAGGTCTTTTGGTCTTGGCCACTTCTAAAAAACTGCAGTTACACCAAAATGCACTGTCTTGTTCCAAGGGAGGATGAAAATATTCTGGTCAGTATCCCCAGTTGGGTTTGGAAACTAGAGGTCCCAGACATCACACTGATGCATTTTTGATTATTACTGTTATAGGCAAGTTTGTCTGTTAATGTAAGTGGATGTAAATTAGAGTGGAAATAGACTCAGTATCTGAAAATCTCTGTAAAATCCTATTTTCTATATGGGGAGATTTTCCTGAAAAGAAGCATTATTACTACTTTAAAACCAAAGGAATACACTAAAAAATTACATTATGGAGTGTCAGGAATGGCAACATTAGTTTTCTTCTCTGTTAGTACAGATAAGTAAATGCAGTTGTATTTCTGTTTTATTGTTGCTTTCAGTTGTCTTATTGGAATGTCAGTATTATGTATAAGGTGAAAGCATAAATTGCTACTCTAAATATTAAGTACTTTAATAAATCATATTTGCTTCAAGTGGGAGATCCTTTTAATCCCTCCAAAGAGAGAAAGAATCTTTGTTTTGGAACGTGTTGCAATTTTGTGCATCAACGATAGCTTCCAGTTGAGGTTAGTAATCCTAGAATAGTTTGGATTGAAAGGGAACCTAAAGATCATCTCATTCCACCCCTTGCCAGGGGCAGGGACACCTCCCACTGTCCCAGGCTGCTCCAATGTCCAGCCTGGCCTTGGGCACTGCCAGGGATCCAGGGGCAGCCACAGCTGCTCTGGGCACCCTGTGCCAGGGTTTCCCCATCCTCACATTCCTGCCCCATCTCCCACCCAGCCCTGTCCTCTGGCACTGGGAGCCATTCCCTGTGTCCTGTCCCTTGTCCCCAGCCCCTCTCCAGCTCTCCTGGAGCCCCTTCAGGCCCTGCCAGGGGCTCTGAGCTCTCTCTGGAGCCTTCTCCTCTCCAGGTGAGCTCCAAGCCTGGTTCCAGCTCCTTGAGCATCTCTGTGGACCTTCCATGGATCCACTCCCAGAGCTCCATGCCCTGCTGGTGTTTGGAGCCCCAGAGCTGGGCACAGAGCTCCAGGTGGGGTCTCACTGACACCAATTACCCTGATAATAACTAATTATTCCAATACTTCATGCTTGCCACAATCGAGACTAATCTTTTCAAATCCTTGTTCCACCCAACTGTTATGTGTCATAATGGTTCATATGCCACTTGGCATTGTTTCCCTGATGGAAAAGCTGTTAGAGACTGAAGTAAATAGCTTGGGATGGGATGGATGAAGTTCTTCTTCCAATGGAGAGACTGTGTTTCCTGGTGGGGCAGTGCCTGAGAGGAAGCTAGGGAGCAGCAGTGAGACCACATTTAGTCTCTGTTTGGAGGACCTTCTGTGAAGTTTGATTTGTGTCAGCTGCACAGTATGGAAACACTCTGCTACCCTGAGCTTGGCAAATAATCAGTCTTTGGAGGGTGAGTGAGTAGCTGAGGTGTTTCTATGGCTGCAGCAGGTACAGCCCCACCTGCATTGATTCCTCCTGCACAACCCCAATCAATGGTGTCAGTGAAAGTAATTCATTCTTTTCTGAAATGACTTTGTTTCTTTCAGCAGCAAGGGATAATTACTGGAATTTGCAGTAACACACACCCTCCCCAGACCCTGCTAAAGAACCTGAGTTTGTAATTTTTATTTTAGAAAGAACGTATTTTGACGTGGTTCTGTAGTGTGGGTGTTGTGCAACATCAAAGCCAGGAACCGGGGCTTGTGTGCTGCGACGTCAGTAGGTCAGTGACAGCACACTTCTCTTAATCTTTTAATCATGAGGCAGCTAAGAATGAGAATCTGATGTTTTTGTTACTCAGAATGCAGAACAGCATCACCTCGTCAAGAGCATTAACTTGCAATGCTGTCAGCCCTTGGAGAAGTTTTTATGGGTTGACAGAACTTTCTCTGGCCTGGGCTCCAACACCCACCTTGCACTTGTAGCTGGGAGGTTCATCAGGCAGCTTCAGGCTGGGTACACAAAATGCACAGCCTGTGACCCGTGAGCATCAGTGCAAGATTTTGTTGGCTCCAGGTCGTGTAAGAATTCTGCAATAGTTGCAGAGGAAGAATCCAGCTGGCCAGAATTGCACAACAAATTCATTCTTTTAATGGTTTTTAATTAGGTGGCAGGAATGGTGGAGACTTGTGACAAAGCAGTTTTGGCTGAGAAATTCAAATTCATTGTAGTCCCAAGTGTTTGTGGAGATGTATCCTTTTGAAACAGTAATAAAGCAGACCTTTGGGAAGGGCTTGTTTCCTGCTGGCTCAGCTTGGCTTGGCAGTGGCACCCAGAGCCTCCACGACACTGCTGTGATCCCAGCCTGGGAGCTTTGGCTGCAGGTGTCAGGACAGGGCTCCCTGGTTCCCAACAGGACCTCCCAAAGCCTGAGCCTCCTCTGCTTTCATCCTGCCATTCTTGATCCTTTGGAAAAGCCAGGAGTGTCCAGAAGCCACTGGTGACTCTTAGAAACCAAGCCTTGATTGTCATATATTTCAAAAACTATTTTGATTTCCTCTCCTGTAGGAAGCTTTGCAATATCAGTCTCCTCTTTTTCAGAATTTCTTGTAAAAAAATTTTTGGTTCCTTCTTTTGCAAATCCTGTCAATAAATGAGGGAGGAGAGTGACAACAGTTGTGCTTTTGGGGCTGACTCAGCTGAATTATTTTAATTTCTTGTCTCTACACATTATTCAGTCAGATGCACAGCTTTGTTTTGGGTGGCTGGAGCAGGAGTGACCTGTGAGGCCACTCACAGTGACACAAGGCAGCATGCAGGTGACAGCTCCATTCTTGGCCCTGAATCACAATCATTTCACCTTTACTTGCAGAGTGTGTGACTGAAGTGCATAAAAGTAGCATCCACCCCAGTTATTCAGAATTCATTATTTTGCAGGGGGTTTAACTCCCTGGAAAGGTTCTAAAGCCAGAATCAAATGGACTAGAGTTATGTCCCTTGCCAGTGACATTTTACCATGCAGAAATTTCGTTCAGAAAACCCAAACCCATTGGTATTTGTGCAGAAACACCCTTTTATGGTGGAGAGATGTATTTCTGGAAACTTTTGGGAAAGTTTTCCAGGCACTCACCTGCTCAGGGTGTCCAACACCTTCTGCTATTTCAACTTCTTTTGCACCATCAGTGTAACAAAATGAGTATCACTGCTCTGAATGTTTGATGTTGTCACTGGAAATGTCCCAGCTGGAAGGTGCTCCTTTAATGGCTTTTGTTTGGCCTTTGTTAAAAAAAAAAGAGGCAAGGGTGAATGTGACTTGCTTTGAGTAAAGCAAGAAGCTGAGAGGTTTTAGGAAAACTTTTGTGGTTATATGAACATTTTTTAAGTTTTTAAACTTTTCAGTGCTTTAGGAGTTCCAAGGTGTTTTTAGCCCTTGAATTAATATTTTTGCCAGGTGTAGAGGTTAATTTACATGAAAATATTGTACAGTCTTGTTTCTTTCAAGTTTCTGCACATGGGAACAGGCATGGGAATATGTCACAATGCAGGTACCAAATGTGTGTGCCTGACTGTAGAACTCAGATAATGAACCTTTACCTTGAGTGCAGTTATTGTTGATATTGTTAAACAGAAATTGCAGAACATCCCAAGGTATATAAAGGTAAAGAAGTTTAATATTTAGGATTTAATTGCTTTTTTCTAAATTCTGTACTGTTTNGACTGTAGAACTCAGATAATGAACCTTTACCTTGAGTGCAGTTATTGTTGATATTGTTAAACAGAAATTGCAGAACATCCCAAGGTATATAAAGGTAAAGAGAGTTTAATATTTAGGATTTAATTGCTTTTTCTAAATTCTGTACTGTTTTCAGCCTGTTACTTCCCTTCATTGTTAAATGTTCCAGCAGTTATAATTCTGTTTGTGGCTGTTTCTTTCAATGTTTTATATTTCTTTTTCAATTTTGTTTTGGCAAATTAGACCTTACCAACTTCTTCACAGTGATCATAGAAGTACTTGAATATTAGACTTGGTTATGAATTTTGAAAAGGAGTAGAGACTGGAGGAAAAATTAATGTGAATGTCCTGAACGTGCTTCAGTGGTGCTTGATTTGGTAATACCTTTCCTAGTGAATCAGCCTTCTTGTTGCTTTTGTTTGGGTTCATTTTTTTTTGTTGTTGCTCTTGTTAAAAACCACGGTGACTTCAGTTAAGTCAGTTTGAGAACAGTTTTAAAAGCAATTCCGCATCAGTTTTCATTTCCACCTTTAAAACTGGAGTGTGTTATGCATCTGTACTACAGATGTAACATTGAGGTTTTAACCCAGGGAAAAAAACCAGCAGAGATGATAAATCTTTGAAGAGCTCTCATAAAACAGGTGGTTTCTCCAGAACCTCTCTGTTAGAACTCTCTGGTGTAGAGCACCTCTGTATTAGCAGGCAGGTTGGAAATTTCACAGATATCTGTAGCTTCCAAATGTCTTATAAGAAAAGCAATAATTATTATTATAATAATAAGAGGAAACATGAAAGGCTTTTTCCTTTGAAGTGTGCAACGCTTTCTATATGATCTGATACCCTACATCAGTGGAACGGTTGTACTCATTTAGAAATGTCTTCACTGAGGCAGCTCTTTGGAGTTTAATAATACTTCAAGGTGGATCTGATCTGTCAGCCTCAGCCCTTGTGCCCTGTTATTTCACAGACATCTCAAGGAACTGTGAGAAGGAGTTTGAGAGCCTTGAATGCTATTGGCTTTTTAAAACAGTGTAACAGAGCTTTTCTTTTCCTTTTGAACCATTTAACTTCTTTGCTGTACTATTTGCAGACCGTATTGACTTAAACCCCAAACCAAACAAGGCAAGCCCGTGGCTTTTTCTGGCAAAATAACCTTCAGCAGAAGTCCAAACTGGAATTTGTTGTTGATGCTGAGGAGGGTGGATGCAGCTCTGTTCTTCCTTCTGTCAGACGCTGAAGGATGAAAGAAAAGAAACCCCAATTTTGCTTCCACTTGTAGTGTTGTGCTATCCTATTCCAGTTTTTCTGTGGCATCACCAAACATTTCCAGCCATGTGCAGAAGTGGAAGGCAACCCCTGGTAGCTCTCCAGGTTGTCCCAGGCCTGGCTCATGCTCCACCTCTTGCTCTGCAGCACCAGTCTTGGCTCCTGCTCGTGCAGATATTTGCAGCTCCTTTGGAAGAAGGATGGATTACGTGTGTGAAAGGCACAGCCCAACTTTTTGCCTTGCCTCATTGAAATTAGAAAAATAATGAGTAGGGTCAGAAGGGCCTGCCTGTCATTTGTTGTTCCATGCAGGGCTTGTCGTCATGGCAAAATTCAAACTGAAAAATCCTTGGCCACCCCAATAACTGGGTGTCTGTGCCCAGCTGGGGTGGTTATTGCTGGATGTTGACAGCAGTTTAGTGGCTGATTTTTTGGCTACTGAGAGATTTGGCTTATGTTACTGTGCTGCTTCATTCTGCTTTGGGAGTCAATTATCCAAACTGTCACACAGCTGGAGAGGGGCTGGAGCCATTGGAATCAGTGCTGCCTGAAATAATTAAGCTCAGGTGAACCTTAAACCCCGTGGCTTGGAGAAGACCAGGGAACACCAGTTTTATTCTGTGTGGGGATGCAACGATTTAGCAATCCATGTCAGAAATAAAGAGAAGGCTTTTCCCAGGCACTGAGAAAAATTAGGAAAGGCTGCAAGTTCACCTCCCCCTGCTCCTTTGCTGTGGCTGTCCTGCTCAGGAGGTTTCTTTGCCAAAGCCATTTGCTGCCTGGCATTCCTTCTCCCAGATGTGGTCCTGATGGCCCATGTGAATGACAAAGGTCTCATATTTCATGGACCCACTTGGAAGCCTAACTGCTGTAAAAGCAAATCTGAACCAGAGTGAAATCCACGCAAATACTCATCTCCAGCAGTGTCTCCTCACTCCAGCTATTGTATCAATGCACCATTTCCTCAAAACACATTTTTATTTAGCTTGCAACTAAGTTTAATATTTTCCCTCAGAGAGTAGGGGATTGGTTGTTCCATCTGAGTAATCCCACAGCATTGCCATTTCATTTTCCTAGCAGTTGTGTAACAGCCAAGGTATTGTGACATTTATAATCATCATGAATTCAGATCTGCTTTAGGGCACTGGGCTCTTTTTTCTCCCCCTGAGTAAAGTAAGGTGGTTTTTTTTTCTTTGCAACATTTTCCTTGATTTTTGGAAGAGAGCAAAGATTAATGTTTGAGAAACAGCACTCATTTTTTTTTTTTTCAGCAGAAAGGACTATTTGAAAAAATACGAAACAGGTTACAGCAATGAGTTATCTTCTTATTCATGGGTGAGAAACTGTTCTCCCCCAGATTGTGCTTCTTGATGGAGAAGATCATCTAAGACCTTGTGATATTCAGCACGGCACATCTTCATCCAACAAATGAGGAATCTCTTGCCACTGTCAAATTATTTTGGCTGATCAAACTTCCCTGGGCCTTGGAGCTGTGTGAGAGTTGCTGCAGTGAGAGGGGTGTTGCTCACGGAGAGGAAGCTGCTGTCAAACTTGGAAGAGAAAGGATTCTGGCAGGATAATAGGACCATGAAGTTCAGGAATGATGGTGCCGGAGAAACAGAAGGGAGAATTTTCAAAAATTTCGTTCTGGCCTTTATCGCCAGAAGAGTGTGAAGGAAAAAAAAAAAAAAAATTGCTTCCCACCCACCAAAGATTGGCATCCTGGTAGCAGAGAGTTTGTCAGCACAGTGAGGAGATGTTTGTGCAATCCTGCAGAACAGTGTGCTTGGTGTGGCAAGAAATGCCAAGAACGTGACGCTTGGGGCACAGCCTTACACAGCCAGCACAGGCTGGTGGTAGTGAAGTCTTCCCAAGAAGATGTTTCTCTGTACATGCTGGCATTTTTTTCTTCCATAATTAACCCATTCCTGAAATTTAGAGGTAAATAAAAGTTGCTATCCCATTAGTAATTTAAAACTAAGCTTTTAAACCAGATTTTTTGTTTTTTGGTGTTTCCATTATGGTTTTTTTTTTTAATGGCATTACGATGGGTTAATCAACTTATGTGTTCCTGAAAGGGTTTCTAGTCTGAGGCACTAAAGGTAGTTTGTTTTGGTTTTAATTTTAGAATTATTTCAGGGCTGTTAAAGGGTTTTAAGGCAAAACCAGGAATTATTTCCTCAATCATATATTTCTCAAGTTTAATTATGTTCTCTGATCATAGATTTTGTTCTGCCCAGGTCTGGCTAGAGACTGGAAAATACCAGTCATTGGGTAATAAAGCCACTTTCTTTAGCTGAATTCTCAACAGAATAAGATGTTTATGATCTGAATCTCCTATTTCTCTTATAAAAAGTACTCAACTATTGAGTTCTTTCCTTTCTCCATTCCACCACTGCCTTTCTTCTCCTTTCTCCTTGGTAGGCTTTTGCCAGAGCACCATCAGAGCTGCAGCAGATTCATCTTGATGGGGTTGAAGTTGCATTTCAAATGTATGAATCAGATACTAAACCCAGGAAGGTGCTCCAGGATGATGCCTAGAGAATATTTATATCTGTATTTATCACTTGTGCGAGTGATGGTCAATAATACACAGACTCCAGCTTGTTTTATCTCAGCTTTGATGCCAAACTAGCAAAGAAAAATGTTCTTGCTCCTCCTCCATTTCTTTCCCTTTTCACTTAGTTGGAAATGTTGGCCACAGTGAAGATGTCACCCCACAGGCTGTACCTGCAGCGTGGGGCTCTGCAGCAACACCAGCTCTCTATTATTAGACAATAATTCAAGTGAAGTTATAACTGTGGGTCATTTCCATACATTAGATATATTTAAAAGCATATGCTTATTTAATTTGCATAATTAATACTTATAGAAAATTCTCCTTTTCTGAGCTCAAGTGTGTTGAATGTTAATGGAGCTGCATTTGCAGGGTGCTGAGGGAGATGAGAACTGGGGCCTGCTTGCTTTGATTTGTTGTGGAGCAAAACCCTCCAGCAAAAGCCTTTGACTTCCTGCGTGCCACTGTTGAGATCTTGCAGGAAAAATGCACTTTTTCTAAGCCAGCAACAGCTTTATTTGTAGAGCCTGTACTGTTGGGGTGATTGTGAAGTCAGATCAGGAGCTGGGTTCTGCATCTTTTTAAGTGTGATAGAGAAAAGTTTAGTTGATGCTTTATTAAAATCTTAGCTGCTAAAACCCTTCCCAAAAATGATGCTGGTCTAGAACATTTCCTGAATTATCTCCAGGCTTTGAGAAATAAATTTTCCTTGTTGTAAGACCTAGAGGTGGGAAACTGGCAGTTGGTTTTTAAATTGTAATTGTATAGTACACTCCTGATGAGACAGGGGTTTGTTTTATATTTTAAAAGGTGATTGTGATGCTTAAAAAAAAAAAAAAAGTGCTTTTTTCTTCAGTAGATGACAGGAAGTCTCCCACCAATATATTTTTTGTATAATCTCTTAAGTAGTTGATATGTCCTTAATTAGCGTATAAGTAACACAACCAACAAGTTACCATACCAGCAGAATTTGGAAATGATGTTAAATGGCATTAGACCAAAATATTTACCCTCTTTCCTCAGGAATCTTTTATAAAATAAATAATGAGCAGTGTAAATACTAAATGTCACTGGTGGGCAAAGCAGTAAATTTCACTTTGCCTATAAAAGCTGCTTTGTGATCTGCAGATGTCCATCAGAGATCTCTTTGGTAAAAAAGCTCCTTAGAGAGACATGGAAGAATGTAAAGTAGAGGGAAGCAGAAGAACCAGTTTTGGTTTTTATTTGTAAAATACAGGTCCTTTGGATGATACCTTCTGTCAGGTGGATGGCATGAAAAACATCACTCCAGGAGTTCTCTGCACTCTTTCATGTATCAGCCTTGCTTCAGTAAGAACAATGTCATTTATCTTCCAGATAAATGGGAGATAACAAAGCACTGAACAAAGCTGTGAGAGCTGCAATAGCAAGGGCTGAAGGCAGCAGTTGAGGCCTTGCTCCTTTTATGTGATAAATCAGTCACGAGGAACATTCCCTCGGGTATGGAGAGCTTCACAAATCCTTATAAAAAGATGTGCCTCTTCCTAGGAAGTCCCTAGGATCTGAGAAGGGGCTCCAGATACAGACACTTGTGTGTTTTGCTGGTGGATCTTGTCTCTTGAAGTATCCTGATTCATGTCCATAGGGAGTCTGTGTCCTTAAAACAGGGCTAGGGCTGTTGTTGGGGAGCAGAGACCTAGAGATGAGGTGATGGCTCAGGTTTTGTGTCTTGCCCAGTGTGATTTTTGTTCCCTTTTGGATCCAGCCTCCAGCTTTTTCTTTTCACAGCCTTAGTGACTCTTCCCTCGAGATTGTGAGGGTTAGGAGGAGAAGGGTTAATTTGCTGAGGAGATATTACAGACACATACCCTAAATGTAGGTGCTATTATGAGAGTAAGGCTGAGCTGTGATGAATTAGGTAATTCCCTCTCACACGAGGAGAGGAATGAATTCTTAATAGCTGAGAACTGGAAGGCAACCTTATTTAACAAGCAGAGGGAAAACAGGCTCCCAAAAAGCCCCTGTCAGAGTGCCTGGCTTGTCACGCTGTTTTCTGGAGGTGGGAAGCAGGTGAGAGTCTGATTGAGAAGCTTTTTATGAACTTAATCACAGCTGAGAAAGTTGAATCATGGCATTCCATCTTCCTCATGACTCTGGCTCTCTCACCTCAGCTTACTTTTAAAGACAAACCATTATTGATCCACCAGAATCCCTGTCAGACATTATTTCACGTCCCCCTTCATAAGGGACTCCTCACAGGTAGGTTGTTCTGCCTTGATTTGTAAAGCACTGCAGATCCCATGGACCTGCACATCTCTCCTGCTTGTTCAGCAGTGGAGAAGGTGGAGCTGGATGTGGGATAAATCCTGAACTGGTGTGTTTCTCGTTGTCTGCAAGGAAAAGTTGCTTCCTTTGTAAATATTGATGTGCTGTTATTGGAATGGGCCCTGGGAGGTAATACAGATATGGTGGAAGTGCTGGAGGGCACAGGACAGAAAGAGCTTTCAAAAGCTGACTGGGAGCCTTGTTTTTGGATTATTTGGTGTGACAAGCAAACCTTTTGGCCATTTCAGGAAGAATGAGTCTCAGAAGGACTGGCAAGTAAGAGTCAGGAAATATCTTGTGCAGTTCTCTGTTTGCCCTCTATTTCAGCCCTTCAAAACTTCCAGTTTATTTTTATCCCTACCTGGGACTCCCTATGCAAAGCTGGTGACTTCTGCCCACTGGGGCCTTGCTCTTGTATTCCTTCTTTTGAAAGCTCTGGAGCCTCTGTAGGAAAAGCATCTTCTTTGCCTTCTGCATGGTTTGTACATTTTTAGGTGCTGACACAGTATAATTAAAATTGAAGAAGGTAGAGAAGGCATTTAGAAACAGCAATTACTGGTATGTCAGTAACAAAATTAGTGGGAAGTGAGTGTGAAAAGATAAATCACTCTCCTGTGAGCAGCTTTGGTAGACGTCTGTGCCTGTGGGCTTAAAATGTTTGAGCTGCAGGACCACAGGTGTACCTGTAGCTGCCACTAGTGATAACAAGTCTCTGAATCTCAGTGAGGGGATTAGCTGACCTTTCCATTGCATATTAAATACTCATAAATTAATTGATCACACATTGATATGCTGGTGCTTATCGTGCAAGCCCAGTGTGGGTGGTTGCATCACAAGAGGTGTGGGCCATGAAAGCAGCATCTGTGAAGGTTTGCTCTGGGCTCCCAGCACAAGAACCCTTCAGCTCTGCTGAATATGAATGAGCCTCACTCGCTTGTTAGCCTTAAACCTGCAGGGCTGCTTGAACAGTTTTGGCAGAACTTGGTTTTCCAGGATCAAAGAAACCTGAGCCAAAGCTTAGCTCTGCTCTGGATGCTGGTCCTGCAGTGCTGCAAAAGAAAACAAATAATACTCACTTTGCTTACAGGCTCTGTAAACCTGCCTGTTGTAGTTGAGTTTCAAATCAGTTTATAGTCAAGTAGTGTAGAAAAATATGAAGGTTTTTTTTTTTTGCCTTTTGTTGTTATATTTTTTTAAAGGAAGATGTTGTACACTGTCTGCTTGGTTTTCTTTAATTGTTTTGTTTAAGTGGAGCTGCTTGGGTCTCTGTCAGTTGTGTTAAGTTAAGCATGCAGGTAGTTACTGTGCTCTGATCATTCAGCTTTGGCAATCAAATATTCAGAGCTCAAAAATTACTAATTTTATTTCAAAACAGCTTCCAACTAGTGTTAGTAAACTACATGTTTGAATGTACATTTAGGTTTAAAAAACCTTTGTAAAGGCATAAAATGCTCTGCAAAAGCTATGTACTTTGAATTTTGAAACCAATACAAGCCTTGACCACCACAGTATTCCCACTGCAGAGTGAGTCAAGCCCGTGTGCCTTGGGAGGAACTCTCCAGGCAGGTGGAGCAGCATTCTGAGAAACAAGAGCTGCAAACACATTCCAGTCCAATTCTGATTGTGTGAAATCAACCTGCACACTGAAGAGGCTTCAAACCCTGAGAAATATCTGATCAGCATAATGAAATCTTGGGAGCTGCAGCTCGTTTTGCCTCTTTCTGCTGTTGGAACCAGAGCTGACATGAACTTTGTTTGCACTGAATGATCCAAAGGGAAATATTGGATTCTGACCCTGGAATGAGTTTTGCATGGGCTCATTACCATTTAGACAGATGGGATACATTAGAGTTTCCATTTCTTGTTCCACTGAAGTAATAAATGGTAGCTTTTTTAATAGTTTATGTTCATGAAGCACTATGATTTTTATTACATTTCAGTGAGATTTGCAAGCTGCCATTGAAATGAAAACCAAAAACGAAAAAAAAAAGGCAAGTGACTGTAAAAGCTGAAAGAAGATTTTACCAATATTCAGCCCAGATTATCTAAGATAATGTTTAATTTTGCCATTTCCCTTTCCCTGTTCAGCAACTTTTCCCAGGAGCTTGTGCTGCTACTTTGTCTTTGGGCTGTGTGCAAACCACCCAGGCTTTGCGTGTTCCTCTGCGTTTGAGGGCAGCAAGTCATGCAAATGTTGGGATTCCAAAAGGAATTCTGAGATTTCAGGTGCTCTCCTCTTTCTTTTGTTGTCTCCACTACCCAGTGAGTTCCCTTGTGCAGCGCTTGGGTTCCGTGGCAGGGTGAGTGACCTGCTGATTGCGTGGCAGCCGCTGTTGGTGGCGGTGCAGCGGAAAGGCTGATTGCTCCATTGTGGGGCTCAGCACTCCTGAGCAGGGGGCTGCAGGCACTCAGCAGAGCCTGCGTCTCATCCAGACCTCCCCACGGGCACATCAGCCCTCCTTTGTTCCCTGGGTTTGATTTAAACCTCTCTGCTCTGCACTAAAGGTGCAGCAGGAACAATAACTCGAGCGAGTCGGCTCGTAAAGCTGAAGAGTATTGATCTCTGTCCTATAGAATTAGAAATTACTGGCTTGGAGAGCAGTTTGCTGCTCTGAGAATCCCTGCTTTGTCTTTGTGTACAGTGTTAAATTTATGTAATTTATCTTACCTTGATAAATTACAGTTTCCTTCTACAACTCCCTGCCAGGAGGTTGCAGCCGGGTGGGGTCGGTCTCTTCTCCCAAATAACGAGAACAGAACAAGAGGAAATGGCCTCAGGTTGCACCAGGGGAGGTTTCTCTTGGGCATTAGGAAAGATTTCTTCACTGGAGGGGTGGTCAGGCAGTTGAACAGGCTGCCCAGGGCTGTGGTTGGATCATCCTGGGAGTTCAGAGGCCGTGTGGATGTGGCACTCGGGGACACGGGTCAGTGGTGAACACGGCAGTGCTGCATTAACAGGTGGAATCAATGACCCTGGAAATCTTTTCCAACAATTCTATGAGTCCTGCTGGTTTCTTATCCCAAATCTTCATGTCTAGGGAAGTCAGGCTATTTATTTCTACACTCTCTCAGTGAAGAGTTCCTGTCACAAATATCAGGTGTTGAGGAAGCTGTGCTGCCACTTGAGTGAGAGCTTTTGTGTCCTGGTCCCCTGTCACAGCTCCTGTGTTCCACTGGGGGTTGGGTTTGGTTACTTTATATTTACACTGGTTCTGAAAACACAACGTGTTGTAATGTATGATAAAAAGCATTTTCAGGTACTCCAGAAGAGCTCTTTGAGGAGGCAACATTTATTATTGCATCGCACAAATTAATATGTAGACTGTAAGGTAGAAGTTTTCATTTAAGAAAAAAGAAAATAAGAAGGAGGAATCCTTTCTTCACTTCTAAGGGAAAATGTCTGCTTCATACAGACTATTCCTTTGCAACAGGATCCTGGTTATAGGATACTACAATAAAATACACATTTTCCATTTGGCTATGATGAGCATGGGTCACTTTGGAAATCCCTGAAAGCTTTTTATTTTGCTAGTTTAAGGGGAATAAAAGTAAGTAAATGAAAAGATGAAGACCAAGCCTGCTGTAAAGCTTATTACTGATTTGAAATGGTCATTTTGAGACAGTTCAAAATGGACTTACTTAAAAACCCCAAACAGTCACCTTCTCCCCTGCTCATCCAAAAATTGCCCATTTCGTCCACTTAGGAGTGAAGCTCAGTCTCAAGAAGTGAGAGTGGAGTGTAGCAAGACAAAATGCCCACTGTTAGGCTAAACAAGTACTTAAAATGGGAGTAGAGAAATTTGAAGTGAAGTTAATGCATCCTTACTTTGAAATGTGGGGCATTCAGTTATGTGTGACTCAGGTGGGAAATCAGATATATTCTTTTGGCCTGTGGAAATAGGACTGGTGAAGAAACAGGCCTTTGTGTCAGAATACCTGGGTCCTTGTTAACCCTTTTACTCCTTCAACTCATGTTGCAGATTTATCTGGAGACCAGGGCCATGTGTCCTCAGTCAGGGAAATAATCAAACTCTCTTGTCAAATGTTTTGGGTCCAGTGGTTGAATGGATCATGATTAGCTTGGACCCCGATGGATGGAAAACTTCATGGCCCTTTATATGCTGGAAATAAATCCAGCCTTTTCATAAGTGTGTATTTAATGTGCCACTGTAAATATATCAAATAGTAAATATAATGTGCTATTCATATGAGAAATATTTGGGGGGATATGTTCTTTGGAGCCCTTGGCACTTAACACAATATTGGAGGTACTGTTTGGGAG
This sequence comes from Horornis vulcanius, assembly GCA_013401035.1. NCBI lineage: Eukaryota > Metazoa > Chordata > Aves > Passeriformes > Scotocercidae > Horornis > Horornis vulcanius. The sequence goes on from VZUA01042369.1 coordinate 18,317, forward strand.
TGAGATTTACTGCTAAGAGACCAAGAATTATGAAAGTCTGCTAAGATTGTAAATATTCAAAAAAATTATTGCTTTTTGCCATGGCAATTTGTACTTATGGTTTCCTCTTAAACAACCTGAGTAGTTTTGTGCTTTTATGTTGGTGGCTTGTTGTTTTTTTT
>VZUA01042371.1:0-15806 GCA_013401035.1 Horornis vulcanius
CCACTGAGGGACACAAGTGGGATGCCCCCAGGGATGGCAGGGGACAAAATGAGCTGTTCACTCCTTCCCCATCCTTGGGTTATCCCTGCCCAGAAAAGTCTGAGCAGAGAATGCCAGGGCTGGATGGGTGATGGTTTGGTTTTGTTGTCTTGTTTTAAACAGCCCCTGTGAACAACAGTTGTGCTCGAGGGGCGGGAAGGGGGGTTACCATGGCAAAATGGGATTTGCTGGGAATGAATAGCTTTCTTTTTCTCCCCTGAAATGAATGGGTTGCTGAGACCTCCCTGCATATGAAGGCTGTAGGTGCTAGGCTCGGTGGAATGGACAGTGAGCAATTATACCCCCCAGCTTCACGTTATCCACAGGCTTCTTAATACAACTCAGTGTTATTACACACAAAAAATGTGATCTCAAGTGTGGATTGAGAGAGACAAAATGTTCCCAGTGGGATCTATCCGTGTCTCTTCCTCAGTCCCCTCTGACAACAGGGATTAGCAGCAATGTTTGCACTGACTGTAACTAGGACATAAAGACCATGGTTCATTTCTTCCCATTCAGCTAATTCTTTACATTGCAGACACTACAGGATCCATTTAGGGGTTGGGAGTTTTTTTGGTGGGTTTTTTGTTGTGGGGTTTTTGGTTTGTTTTTTTTTTTTTGTCTCTTTTGTGAAAGTAGGTTGGGGTGGGAGGGGGTGAGGGGGAGAAATCTGCTGAAGAAACTTGTTGGCATCTCCAAAGAAAAGTATCTTTTCAACCCTCAGGCTGCAGCCCTCAGCCCTCCTCTGCCGGGGATGAAAGAAGCCGCAGTTCACATCTGATGTGATGGCATTCACAGACAACCTCGCTTTTAGGTGAAGGCCACGATATATTTGCCAAGAATGGCAACTTTTTAGAAATAAAGTGATTTAAGCTGGCAGATTTGACCTCCCATATCAAGCTCTGGGATTTTTTTCTTTTTCTAAACAAATGGGAGTGCCTGCTCCCAGCCATCTCTCATTCCTGACACGTTCCCACCTCTAAAGCAAACTACAGCACCAACTTTAGGGATGTTTTCTTTTCCAGGAGAGCTTTGGGAGGCAGAGTTTGACCATGTGGGAAGGGTTGGGCCAGAATCTCATGGTGAATGTTTTTGCCAGATACACAATCCCTAATATGTACCAATTAAGAGTGTTTTGGTCCCATTTGGAAGAAAGCTTCACCAGCAGTCAAAACCTGAGCTGTGGGACACAAGATTTGTGCGAAGGAGCTGGAAAATGCACTTTTGTGCAGCACAATCACATCACCACCTCAGTCTGTGTGGGGAAGGGTCAGCAGGGCAGTGGCCCCTGCAGCATCTCTGTGCAGGTTCTGGACCTGGTCCATCCCTCTTGTGGGGCAGGGGTGAGGGCAGAGGTGATTAATATGGCCAGCATGCCTCTGGCTGACCCAGGAACATGCACTATCTGTTCCAGTGCCATGCATCAATCTTGCCTTAACAGACAAGTCCTGCTGACTCACAGCAGGTTCAGGGGAGGTTACGTGGCAAAAATGACGGATTATGAGATGAAAGAGGAACTCGTAAATCTTTCTGAGAAGAAGGGCAGGCAAGGCTGTGTGCCACAGGCAGTGCAAGGATGTGGTGACCCACCTCTGCCCCATGGTCTCTCCCTCCTCACTGCTGCAGGCAAATGCTGTAGAAATAAAAGCCCCAGAGCCAAATTCGGGCTTCAAAATATTGATTGTGGGGGTTTGTTTCCTTGTTTGATTTCAAATGTCCAATCTTGGAGAGGAAAAGTGCACAGAGGAGACCACACCTCTGGTCTGAAATTTGGTCAGCACCATCAGAAGCCATAACCCACGTGAGGATTAACCCAGATCTGTGCAGAGAAGAGAGGAAAAATAACCCAAAATTGCACCATGCTTCTCAGGTGAACCCAGATAATGTGCCCCAAATGTGTGTGATGATTTATCTACTGCCTATCACCTCCATTCCTGGCGTGGAGAGAGAGAGCAGATGAACCTGAGCTGAATCTGAGCTGTCCTTGGGGGGAACAGAGGCTTGCCAAGGCCTTCAACACATGTTTTGGAGAGCAATAATGCATGTGCTCAGAGTGCAGGATGATGCTTGACTATGTTTTCCTGCAGCACTAGAAATATCCTAGGAATGGGCAAGTGCTGATATGGATGACATATTCCTGGGCTCCTTCCAGTAAAGGGAAGATGTGAATGGTACCTTGGAGAAAGTCACCTTTCTGGCACCTCAGCTCTTCTCACAAATGGAGATTTTTAGGTCCAGACCTCCCAGGATGTTGGTGTTGAGACCAATAGACAACACATGTTGCCTGATGATTTACATGGGGGGAAATATCAGAAATTTCACAGGGTTCTACCTGAAATCTGCATTAGGGTGAGCAAAGTGGATCATACCACCACAGAATCACAGAATGGTTTGGGCTGGAAGGGACCTTGGAGACCACCTTGTTCCAAACCCTGCCTTGGGCAGGGACACCTTCCACTGGACCAGGTTGCTCCAAGTCCTGTCCAACCTGGCCTGGAAAATTCCAGGGACTGGGCATCAGATCTCAGATGGGTCTGGAGGGATCTCAGAGCTTTAGCACACATACAGACAGCTCCATTCAGGTGTTTGACATCTGTGGCTGAGTCTTGTTGGTACTCACACAGACACCTTTTGTTCTGCTGGCTGTTATTCCTCAAAAAATGCACAGGACACTTGGTCTGCTCATCCCAGGAATGGTTATGGGGATGCTCACCATCATTTAATAGGGTGAGTTTTCCTACCATGGAGGGATGTGGGTTTGATAGGTGAAAGGATGTAATGTGTCAAAATAAAGGCATTTTGGAAAGCGTGTGCTTGTACTGACATATTCATCTGATGCTAATTAATACAGACAGGAAATATGTTGTCAGGTTCAGAGCTGTGTGTTAGCTCTCCCCCCACAGCCCTGTGCTGGATGAATGACATGTACCTTTAAACCTAAAGAATTTGGAAAGAGAGCTGTGTTTTCTTCCCATGGGGTTACCACCATCTCTGCTTGTTCTAGTTCGGTTTCTTCTTTTAAAGCCTGAAATAAAGATGGTTTTAGTTCACTGCTGTCAAATGTAAGTGATGCTCTGGCTTCACAAAAATGAAACCTATTTCTAAAATTAGTGTCATCCTGTTTCACCTTCTTCCCGGTCACATTGTGCAAGCAAAATCTGTGCTTCCCCAAAACAGAAATTGTTCAGGTTTGAGTTAAAGTTAAGGGGGTGTGTCTCCACACAGTGGATGAACTGCTCTGTGTTCAAAAATCAGGTAGGAAAAAGAGCATACTTTGATACTGGAAAATGTTTTGAACCTCAGAGGACTCTGAAACAAGAGATCAAAAACCTCTGCGATTTTCTGTTGCAAAAGCAGAAAATCCCAGGGTACCCTGTAGCATAAGAGAAAAAGTGAAATATGCAGGACACAAGGTAACCTTTTTACTTATTTCAGTCATCATCAGACTTCTCCTGAGGCAAAGCTGAAGCATGGATTTATGTACTACCTGTTCTTGTTTGGGCTGGAGGCATGGACTCAAAAATCCACCCTATCCAATTTTAAAGATTTTTTAACGGAAATTCTTTATTAATTCAATGAATATCACCTAATGACCACAGGAAGGCAGTTGACAGTTAGTTCCAGGTAGACTCCTTCAGTTGTGAATTAACTTAGGGGAGTGAGTCAGAGTTTGTACTTTCACCCAGCAGGCAAATCACGCAATTAATGCAATGACAAAGCTGCTGCGGGTGCTTGCGAGAACTTGGAGCAATTAATTACCTGTGTGTTTCCTCCTGTGGCAGGAGCAACACCAGCTGCTGGATTTATCTTACCTAACACCAGTTGCTGGAACTATCTTAACTAACACTAACAAATCTGGACAGTCTCAGCCGCCCAGAAATCACTGCTGGTTCCCACAGCTGTCAAAGCCAGTCACAGATTCACAGAATTAATCACAGAATTACAGAATAAGCTGACCTGGAAGGGGATAATAGGGATTATTTAGTCATCTTACCTTGGTATAAAGTATCTGCCATCTCCCTCCAGTGCAGTCTGGCTGCTGGTGGCCCTTGTCACTATGAACATCTCCAGAATTGTCACCAGGAGAGAGATGCAGATTACCTGTAAGGAGAAATACTCCTGGCTTGTTTCTGAAATATCTGTTTTTANTAAATTTTATGTATCTACAAGTTGTTATTCTCAGAGGATTCAGCATGAATCCAGCCTTTCAGAGAATATGGATGACCAACTTTGAAAAATAAGGGACGGTTCCCAGTTTTAAATAATTTGTGAAAAAAAAATTGATTACTACAGAACGAATTCTTCTAGTCTTCAAGCATATGGTTCACTTGTCAAACTTTTCCTGAATAATTTAAAATCATATTTACTGTCATTTTTAACATACTTAACATATGTAATGAATACACAACCTCAAATGTTCAATCAGTACTTGAAAATGTTAAAATCCACTTGAGGACCAGTTTTAACAGAATTACTTAAATAGAGAAATCCATTGAGTTACGTTTTTACAAAAGCAGAATTCTCTCCTCACTGGGACAGGGAATGAAGACAGCAAATTCCATCAGTTTTACAGAACTGAAGAGATGGGATTTCTGAAGATGAAAAGATGAGCTCATTTCCTCACTCGGGGTCCCACGGCACTGCACTTTAATGAATCTCCTGACATGCAGTGTTCTGCTTTCAGGCACACCCTTGCCTGAAATCCTTCCCATGATTTTCCCATTTCTCAGCACCGTGTTATTGGAAACACATTCCATTTACAATAAATTAATCTCTGATCTATCTTCTGTTGTGAAGGTGAGCTGTGTCTCTGTTGGCTGCTGAAGGAGGAATGTTAGTCATCCCAAGTCTCTCTGTAGTTGCTGCAGCAAGACAGCTTCCGGAAGAGAGTGGGGTTTTTTGTTGCAGCTTTAGGTTTTTTTTTTTTCCCCTCTGGGACAAGACATTGCAAAATCATCTGCCCATGTGGCTGGTGTGGACCAGGGGTCAAGGAGAGGGAGGAGAAGTGGACAAGTGGGTTGGGAGCAAAGAATGAGAGCAGTGCAGTCCCTTTGCTGTGACTCCTCAGGGGCACCAGGGAGACTTCAGAGCTCCCAGACTTCCTTCTCCTCACATGATTAATCCAAATTCCCCTGGCGTGGAGGTCTGTGAGAAGGTCCTCCTTGCTGTCTATGAGCACGACTGGAAGGAGGTTTGGCTGAAGGGCAGGTTGCCAAAACCAGAGAAATGAGAAGAATTCCTTACTGTGAGTGGCATTATAACTGGGTACTGATATGGTGATGCTCTGGAAAGCGGGGTGATGTCTTGGGACATGTAGGGGGACAGAAAGCAGCCAGCAATGAGAGTGTGTCAGCACAGGTGGTCTCAGAAACTGCAGCTCAGTGTGTTTTCGGGGTTTGTTTTGGTTGTCTTGAACAGCTGAACTTACTAGAGGTGAAACCACTTGTGGTTTCCTGTTTTCATAATTTGGCTTTCTTATTTTATGTCAAGGATGTTTCTTAGAAGCAGAGTCAAGTCTCCTGGCTCTCTGCAGCAGGTTTGGGGCTACCATGCAGGTACATGGGCACCCAGGGCTCCATTGGAGGTTTTGGCATCCCTTAAGAGGAAAGCAGCTGTTTAAGGTAAAGAAGAGTGCAAAGAGAAGTTGTACAAAGCCCATCTTGTCACAAAGTCAAGTAAAAGCCTGGTTGTGCCTCTACTCCTGTTGTGGATATCCCCAGCTTCTCAGCTGGAGATCGTCACTGATTTATAATGTTGCAGACAAAATAGGAAGCCAAAAATATTTATAAGTGCACCAATTACTAAGAAATTGTTGAGTGTTGAACACTCTTACACAAAGATGGTGCTTTTCCCCTCCGTGTGAGTGCATTACTTAAATAGAAAAAGAGCAAGTACTGAGGCCACTCCTTGGCTGCTTTTCCCAGGAGTGACTCTACAGCAAGGAACCAGCCCTGTGTTTTTCCACCAAACCCCAGTTATACCCAGTATTAATACAATTATTCAAAACATCACAGATCACAGAATCCCAGGATGTTTGGGTTGGAAGGGAACTTCAAGCTCATCCAGTGTCACCCCCTGCCATGGGCAGGGACACCTTGCACTGTCCCAGGCTGCTCCAAGCCCTGTCCAGCCTGGCCTGGAACACTGCCAGGGATCCAGGGGCAGCCCCTTCTCTGGAGAGCCTGTACCAGGGCCTCACCACCTTCACAGAGAACAATTTCTTCTAAATATCTCATCTATCCCTACCCTCTGGTAGTTGGAAGCCATTCCCCATTTGCCTCCCCTCTTGCTTGTCTTCCAGAGCCTTGAAACTTTCGAGAATAAGTGGGATTTTTGCCAGACCATATGAGGTAGAGGATGTTGCTCCTGATGGACCCTCTGTACAAACCTTGATCTGGCTGAGAGAAGCACAGTGTAGGTGGGCATTCTTGGTCCCACAGTTGGCCCAGCAGCATCATTATCTATGCCCACCAGTTAAGAGAAATATGAGAATGGGAAAACATAGACAAAAGTTGTTTCAGTGCTTGTAAAGGAGCCCCTGTTCCTGCAGCCGGTGCCACAGAGCTGAGAACACAGGTGGTTAATGAAGTCTTACAGATGGTGTACTATCTTTCCGTGTCCTGTTGGGTTCAGCAGGAGTTCTGCTGCTCTCTCAGGCTGATTCTGGGTTATGTCCTTGGAGCCTGTGGAGGCCAGGAAGGACAGGAGTGCGTTGGTCTCCTCTTTGCTTCCCCCCACCATCTGTCAGGCCCTTCCCAAAGCGCCTTCTCGCGTTGCAGCGTCATCGTGATGTGCCGCGGGTGACCCTCTTCCCCAAACACCCACAGATAAACTCAGCTCTCCAGCTCCTTTCATCCACCAGGGAAACTTCTCCTTTTTGTGAGCTCTATAGCTGATTCCCGGAGGTCAGCACCGATGAGTGGGTTTATGTCATGTTTCCTGGAAAGTCTGGTTATTTATGGCATGAGATTTCTTTTAGGAGAGACAAAATAGCTCACATTGTGTAAACCTCTGCAAAGCACTCGGAGCTGTAAGTGCTGATAGAGCCACGCTGCACCAGTTTACATTCTGCAGATGGTTGATTTATGGAGGTGGCAAGTTGGTGAGGCTTTTTTCCCTTTCTAGATGCAAGGCAATTTCCTGAGCAAGGCTGAGGTTGAGCGTCTGTCACGTGTGTCCTGCAAGAAAGATTTTTTTTTTTAAAGACATCTCCAGAATGAGAGAATTGAATGCCCAGTATGTATCAATTTCATAGAATTGGTACAAAGTCATGTTCTCAGTTCCCAGGCTGTGGCTGAGTGAAGATGCTGATGGGGAGAGGGTGGCTCCCTCCTGGTTCCTGCTGAGCAAAGGGCCATCACTGCAGGAACATTTCACCAAAACCCAATGGAATAGCTGAGAGCTTTAAACAATTATTTTTCCCTCGATAAGAAGTTATTTCTGTGGAAGTACAGGTGTGCAAGCAGCACTGGATGGGAAATGCCACTGGTGTTTGTTCTGTGGAAGTTTTTATGAACAGGCAGAGCAGCTCCCTGTAGCAGAACACAGCTGAATGCACTTAAGAATGCTTTTATTTATCTATTCTACAACTCAGCAAGAGTAAACACTCTCTACCCTTCACGAAAAATGGCTCATCCGTGTTTATATCCATAATAACATGTCCATTTCCAAACGTTCCTTTGAAATTTCATTTGCTTGAAATGCCACAATTGGATGAAAAGGGTTTGGGGATACCTCTGAATTTGAGCTGACGTTCCTTGCAAACATCAAACCTCCCTGGGTGAAGCAAAGAGAGCAGTCTGTGGGTTTGCTTTATGGGAGCTGCAAGTGTCCCATTTATTTGGGTTACCATTGTCATTTTGCCACCAAATGCCAGCCATGAAATTCAGTGTTTAATAGAGGGAGCTTTAGTAAAGTTTCACCTCACGCTCAGGACCTGCCACCAGCATTTACACCTGCAGCTTGATGGAGGATTGCAGTAGCTGGGATGGGGACAAACTCTGAGGGGCAAAAAGTTTTGCTGCCACTTCCTACCTTCCAGGAGATCCACTCGCCCTATAAAATCAGGAAAAAAATTCTCAAACCACTTAGCAACAGCAACAGATCAACTTTGCCTACAGTGGATCACTCAACAGAGCTTTTCACTGCTGTCCTGCCCTGTGGTCTCCTTCTGGTTCTGTTTCCCCCCTTTCTATGTACATCAGCATTATCTGGATTATCTGGATTTAGATGTCCACCTGGCTGAGATCCTTAATAATGAGTCAGTGGCACTTCCCAGCTGTGCACAGGCTGCAAGCCCACAGGCAGAAGCTCTGCAGGTATTTTCAACTTTTCTAAGTGACTGAAATCTAGAAAGCTCTTTGTCAATGTCAGCAAATGACAACAGAAACACCTGAATGGTAGGCAGGAGATAGGAAATGTGGTTTTTCTTTCACAGAAATACAGATTCTAAGAAATAGAAGAAAAACAATAAAAAGTTGACTGCAAATTAAAAACTCCAAATAAAAGAAGCCTGTTCTGGAGAGGCAAGATTCTCCCTTCATATCCTAAATGTGATTTTAAACAAAACAAACAAAAAAACAACCCTACACATCTTCACCAGTAAGAGGGAGAATATTCCTGGCCATCTCTGCCCATCAGCTTTCCAGTAATATGTGTTATTTTGGCTTCCCTTGTGTACAAGCTGCAGCCTGTAGATTACAGGGACAGCTGTCTGCAAGCAGTTGATACTGGGGCTAAAGCTAGTGAAATCTGGAAGTGTGCCTGCTCTGCAGCTTCAGTGCTGTACTTCTGCAGATATGCCCTTATGGAAAACACAGGGAGAATTCCAAATCCATGGCTTCCTTTAAAACAACAACAAAAACCTCCAAAGCACCTGCACCCTGTGTGCAGCATAAGTGATGAAGCTTCACTTGCCACTGAAATTGTGGTTACATGATGCTGAAAGACACACTGCTGGCGGGGCCAGTGCAAAAGCTTCACTGAAAATTGTTTTGGAAACATCCTGGGAATGAAATGCTCTGATAAAGAATAGATTGTTCCAACATCATTGACATTGAGCAGGGGAAGCAAAACTGGCTATGAAAAATGCAAATATTAATGTAGATAAAAAAATGAGTCCTTGGAGAGGACACATCTGGGAACAGAGCAGCTTCATGGTGTACTCCTCTCACATGATCATGCAGGTATTCTCTGCAGGCAGCAGAGCCTGAAGGATTCTTCAGAAGTGGCCATTCCACCCTGAGAAAAAGGATAAATACGAGATAAATTATCTTCTATAGTACCCATTGTCTCCACTGACCATAACAAACCTCTGGGCTAAGACTGGAATGTAAAAAGTTTTAGCAGCCTTAGGGCACCGAGGAGACTTCTGCGTCCGGGCTGGATGGTCCAGCTGGTCCTCCTCTCTCTGTGCTGCTCCAAGTCGATGGAAATCTCAGGATAATTGAGAGGTTTAGGTTGGAAAAGCCCTCAGACCACTGAGTCCAACCACTTCCCAGCACTGCCCAAGACACCACTGCCCCGTGTCTCCAAGAGCCACATCCACAGGGCTTCTAAATCTCCCCAGGGATGGGGACTCAGCACTGCCCTGGGCAGCTGTGTCAGGGCTGGACAGCCCTTTCCATGGAAAAATTGCCCCAATATCCAACCTGAACCTGGCACACCCTGAGGCCGTTTCCCCTCATCCTGTCACTTGTTCCCTAGTGGAAGACACTGACCCCCACCTGGCTGCCCCCTCCTGTCAGGGAGCTGTGCAGAGCAAAAGATCTTCATTCTCCTGGCTGTGATGGCCCTGGGAGAGCTGGCTGAATGCAGATCTTTCTCCTTAAACAGGCTCTGCCCGGGAAGTGTTTGCTGCAGCTGCTGCCTGGATGCTTCGGTAGGCTCAGATTTCAAGCCTTTTGTCTTCTCCAAATGGCATTGTTCTCTTATCCATGGGCTCCTGCTCATAAAGGACATCCTGGTCAGGTTTGGCAGTGCATCTGGTGGGCACGGTGACTTTGCTGGTGTTTTTGGTGTAGTGCTGGGGGCGTGTGTCCCGTGGGAGCAGGGTGGGCTGGGGTCCCTGTGCTCCACGGACGGTCCCATGAGGGAGGGATGGGGTCAGACCCACAAGTTACGCCCCTGAATTACCCTGAATTACCGTGTGCTGCTGCGAAGACAGGAGGGGAGAGGTCAGCTTAATTACACTGCAGAATATGAGTGATTTTGTAACATTCCTGTCACAACTAGGAATGAATCTGGATAAAGCCTATTCATTCAGCTTTTGCAAGCATAGGAAGAACAGGCCCCTAACTACCCTCCAGCAATTTATTTTGAGTAGTCTCCAACTGCTCTTTCAAGAAGTTTCTGGTGTGTTTAATGCCTTATTACATTGAGAAGCATCTCCTCTTCCTTGGAAAGTGGCTTTTTACAGGGCACAGATAGTGATAGGCCAAGGAGAAATAGTTTAAAACTTAGAGGGGAAGTTTAGTGTAGATGCTGGGAGGAAATCCTTCCCTCTGAGGGTGGGCAGGCCCTGGCCCAGGGTGCCCAGAGCAGCTGTGGCTGCCCCTGGATCCCTGGCAGTGTCCAAGGCCGAGCTGGATGGAGCAACCTGGGACACTGGAAGGTGTCCCTGCCCACGGCAGAGGAGGGGGTGGCACAGGATGGGTTTTAAGGTCTCTTCCATCCCAAATCATTCTGATTCTCTCTGAAATTTTCTCAAAGCTCTCCTCCATAAGAAGGGGCCTTGACTTACCAGTGATCTTTGGATCACCTTTTTCTCTTCTCAACACCATTACAATGTTAATGACAAGTCATCGTGTAGCCATGGCAGCTGAACACTGGTCCCCTCTGATCATGGCAAGAGATGGTTGCATATTTGGGCTGGGAGCAAAGGACAATTCTTTCTGACTCAGCCCTGGTCAGGGAGCATTTCTGTGTTGGAAAAATTTTTGTGGAAGTATGACAGTGACCTGTAACCTGCCCTGTGTGGGCCAGTGAGTAATTCTGTTGAATAGCCAAGAAGTTCCTCCTGCCGTTTTGACTGGAATATGGGATTTTCCTGCCCCAGCTCCCTGTTGAACAGGTGCTTTGTATCATCTGGAAATAGCTGTGTTTCAACACGAGGATCAAGTGGATTTCACAGAGAGGCTGGGATTTGCTTTCAAGCCTGGTTCATGTGACGTGAAAAGCCGCTCTGCATGCAATAACCACTAATATTATTAAAGTGTGCTTCAGGGTGGGCACTCTGACAAAAAGTACCACTTTATCACCAATGTAAAAGAGAAGGGTGGGGAATTTTTTCAGTTTTGGGGGGATTTTTGTCTTTTATTGTTGTTCCAAACCGTGGTGCACTTGATCTAACCCACAGTAATAAAAAATAGATTATCTCACGGCCAGTAAGCTCAACACCACCCTTTGCTGATAACAGAAAACAAACACCCCTTGCATCTCAGTGCGTTGGAGGAACAGGCTGCTCTCCCTCCCTTGCCTGGATCAAGTCAAAGCAGGAATCTTGGCTGTGTCTGGGAAAGACGGATGCCAAGATATCTTTTTGTTTAATTTTTCAGTTGACTTATAACTCCAACTGCAAAATATTCCCCTACTGACATCTATTTTCTTTTTCAGTATTGTCCTGATACGCAGTAAAATAGGATCATGATTCCCAGAAAAGTAAGAGGTATGACGTGCTCACCTTCTCTCTTTCTGTCTCTCTCCCCAGTTTTGGGGTTTTTTGGCAAAAAAGAGAAAGTGCAATCTTATTCGGAATAATTTCTCACAGAATGAGTATTGGTGGTGCCAGGAAAAAGGGTCTGAAATGACAAGACACTTAATGCCTCCATCTAGCCCTTATTATTTCTATTCCTTTGCCTTGTCCTGGCTGTGTCAGGGTCTCCAGAATCCCTGAGGAGCACGTTGGGTGAATGCACAGTGAGGGGAGGGTGCCACTACCAGCATTACGTGAGCTCATGGCACATCTCCCAACATCACGCAACACCTGCAACAAATCCTTCATCTCCTGTGCATCACACCAGTGTGTTCAAAGGATTTCATTAGCTCTGAAGGCAGTAAATTTTTTGATAAATCAATCTGAAGGCCTTTTTTGGGCGCTACTGTCTGGTGCTTCAGCTTCCCAAACACACCTTCCTGCATTTTGTAATCACAGTCTTTGAAAGATCCCCAGGGAATACAGAAACTGGGCACAAACACAAAACAAATGGAAGTAGGGAATTCTCTCTTCCTCTCTCAGCTGCTGAGATTTTTCTTTCTCCCAGCTGTATTATTACATTTTAGAAGCTGATGTCAGTTGTGCTGCACTTTGTGCAACAGTCCAAAAAATGGAATAAGAAGTTTGTGTAGGCAGTCACACATTTTCAAATTGAAGTAGTTTTCTTGCCTAAATGCTGATGAGTAGAACATTTAACCAAAATAGCTCGAGTATTTGTAAGTAAACCTCTATGTACCACCATGCTTTCAATTATTTTGAAATTCCAGATTTTTTCTGCTCAAGGAATAGACTGTGTTTTTTTAATTCTAAGGGTATTTTATGCTGTCACTACAATGTCTGTAGAGATGAGTTGTAAAGAGGTATCTTGCAGTGTAATGGAGGCATTGTTCTGTGGGTGCTTGGAAGGGTGATTCAGGGAAAATAAGGGACTAAAGGCACTGAGGGGCTCAGGAAGGACCAGGGAACCTCCAGGTGAAGGGAGGGTTGGACCCAGGAGAGACCTCAGCATGGGAAAGCACTGGAGCTGTCAGAGCATCCTCCCAGGTGGAAGTTTGGCCCTTCTGCACTTCGAGCAGATGCTGCAGGATCTCAGGTGTCTGCAGCCTCCACCAAACAGCCCCCGTGCCAGATTGCCCCACTAATGTCCCCTGGAAAATCCTGCAGATTCCCTTTTTTCTGCACCATGGATCCTTTGCCAGGCTGCAGACACCCACATTTGGCAGGGCTGCACCACCCACTGCACTCTGGTGAAGAACAACAGCAGATTTCCCATCTATTCTGAGTGGCACTGATACTCACAGCTGGAAGGGCTGGGCCAGGAGGTGCTCCTGGCCACTCTCGATTCCCCAGGAGCTGCCAGTGCCCACATGAAATGAATTTTCCCTAAAGCACCAACCCTACACCAACAATGAAACACTGAACAACAATGAAAAGAGAGTTTTGGTCTCTTGCTTTGGCTAGAACACCTGGATCCTTGGAGAACCAGGGAGCTTAGGAGTCTGCTGAGGTCCTGGCCCTTCCAACATCTCTGTTTCATCCTTGCAGCTACCAAGGCAGTTTTAAAAGGGCAGTTTTGGCTCAAAGGTGTCTTTATTTCAATGCATTGAATGTCTTCTGCCTAGCAGGATGCATTCAATCCACTTTCTTAGACCTTTTCTATGAGAGTAGGAAAGGCTGAGAGAATTGGGATTGTTCAGACTGGAGAGGAGAAGCTTCAGGGAAACCTAATTGTGTCTGTCCATTGCCTGAAGGAGCCAACAGAAAACATGGAGTAGGACTTTTCACAAGAGCATGTCATGACGGGACACAGGGAATGGCTTCCCAGTGCCAGAGGGCAGGCACAGATGGGATCTTGGGCAGGAATTGCTGGCTGGGAGGGTGGGCAGGCCCTGGCCCAGGGTGCCCAGAGCAGCTGTGGCTGCCCCTGGATCCCTGGCAGTGTCCAAGGCCAGGCTGGACAGGGCTGGGAGCAGCCTGGGACAGTGCAAGGTGTCCCTGCCCATGGCAGGGGGTGGAATGGGACAAGCATTCCATCCCCAAGCTACTCTTCTGTGATTCTGTGATTCTGTGATTCCGTGATTCCATGACCAGCTGCCAGACACACTAGTAAGGACATTCCCAAGCCAGCACTTTCCTGTCCATGGGCAAGAAGCTTTCTGTACACTCTGCACCTTCCTTGGCTGACAGCTGAGGCACACCTCCCTCAATCCCTACGGACAGCTTTGCAGGGAGGCTGAGGAAGAGACCTCTTGGAGGGAACCTGAAGAGCCATCTGTCCTCTGGGAGCTGTTACACCTCAGGTAATATAGAAAACACAATTTATTATTTCCTTAGAGAATCTCCAGCAGCTGAACAGTGGTTCCAGGTCCCCTTTTTCTGTTTGTTTTTGGGTTTTTTTAATCTTACAATTAAGATGACCAAGAACTTTGTTTATTTACTTAACAAAAGCAGAATTTCTCACAAACACAAGAAATTGGGATCTAGAAGAGCATCACAGAAACTGCAAGAATTAAGAAAGACACCCCATGGCATAGCAACACTACAGTTATATACAGGAAATGTTGGATTTAAGAAATTAGGACTTTGGGAAACACATATTCAGAAACTCTGTCCTTTAGAACCAGCTTTAAATCCAATGAAAAGCCAAATAATTGTGCAGCAAACCTCTCAAATAACATCTTTTTTTGTCTTTCACCCTCACCCCATAAAAATACATCTTGAACCTCCATATAATTAATTTTTCTTATCAGGTATTTGTCCTGTTCTCAAGAAAAAAATGACAAAATGCATGAGGAGAGTAACCCAAATCCTGGCTGTGCCTTGCTTGCCCAAAGCAGTGTGAGTCAACAGGCATCAAACACTTTTGAGAAGGTTCTTGTTGGCACTTGTGACTTCGATTCCCATTTTCATGAGAATCAGCTGGACTGAACTCATTTTGCCTCTTAACATCAATGCTTTTTTTGCCAAACTTCACCACTGGTATCAATAGCTACAAATATTCTGAACTGAGATATCTGCTTGTGCTGAGTTTGAGTCCCCACCATGTTCCCTATGCTCCAGCCTCAGAACTGCTTAAGAAGAAGTGGCAAGGAAACAAGGCCACTACCTTAAAAGAAAGAAAGGTGTTGTAACTATGCCCAGGAGCAGAGGCTTATAGTTATCATATCCATGGCTAATTAGAAGGTGCATCTTTAAGTATGTTTCTGTACAGCATTAAAAAGAATGTTGCAGGTCCCATTTTGATGGCTATTTTTCATCCACACCCTTGCAGCCCAGCTGCAGGAGTGCAAAAAATTAAACCACCAGGTAGAAGCTTCAAAAATGGTGTCAAGAAAGTCTTTTTTATCACAGAATGGTTTGGGTTTGAAGGGAGCTCTAAAGGTCATCTGGCCCAACCTTTTTCCATTGGTTGCCTCATGAAGGGGTAAAAACCACGTGCATGGTGACATTGGCCTCAGTGGGGACAAGCTGGGCAGGATTAGAGGTTTTTAGGGCAGGATTAGAGGTTTTTAAGGCAGGAAAGTTTACCCAAGATGCAGATGACATCCTGAGCTCATGGAGTCCTGGTGGTGCAGCTTGCAGCAGGACATGGCTGCAGAAATGCCTTTTTGTTTTGGACTTTTCTGGAGATCTGCTGCATCTGAACACATCCATTTGCACCAGTAACACAACCACAGAGCTTATGAAATGCAGCCTTTGCAAGCTGGAGGCTGACAACACAAATACCAGCTGTTTGCTGCACACCCTACCCTCCCAGCCGCCTTCCCTGCTGCTCACAGCTGCTGCCTCCCTGTTCATGGGGGTCGAAATCCTACGTAAAAGTGCCAAATCAGAGACTTAAAAAGGTCTTTTCAGCAAGAACATGTCTCCTTTCTAACTCTCTCCCTGATGTGGGCTGGGAAGACCAATGCAAAGCAGGGAAATAGAAACAATAAAATATGTTAATCGCTCTTTTGCCTACCAGAAAATAGAGCTGGGCCCCAAGGGGAAGTGACATTTTCAGTTTTATCTCAGTGCCACTGCTCCCTTCAGCACCAAAAAAAAAAAAAAAAAA
>VZUA01042381.1:5060-16987 GCA_013401035.1 Horornis vulcanius
CAGGAGAAGCAGCAAGTCGCCCTCTCCAGATTTACCACTCTGCCTGCTCAGATGTCCAGCCTTCCTTTGAATTCTGCTGGCATGAAAAGGCAGGATGTTGTCTCTCCTCTACAGAGACCAAAGAGAGATTTATCCCACCAAGCAAGGCTTCATTGTACAAGTCTGGGATGCAAAACATAGAGTGTGAAACTATGGCTCACGGATAGCTATATTAGCATATTTACTAATATCTCTTTTCTCCATTAAAAATTCTGAGTTTTGAAAACACCACAGTGATCAGAAAAAGGGAGGAAAAAAGCAAGATGTAATTTTCCTCTTGGTGATCTATTTTGGATCTGCTATTCCAGGTAAGTGTTAAAACCTATAGAATAAATATACAAGCTCAGGCCCAGACACAGATATGTGAGTGTCCATTCAACCTGTGCCACATCCCTACATCTCTTCACTGTGCTATGTTGTCAGAAATTCATAGGCAAAACAACATATCCTCCACAAACCCCAATGGTGATTAGTATGTCCTCCACACCTTTCAAATTTTGTCACCATGTCATTTGTCCTTCAGTGCCCCTACAGCCATCTGCCTGCCACCTCCTCTGCAGATACTGGAAGTGGGATCATTCCACAGATTTTACACACAAGTCCTACTCCTCTGAACTTTCAGATCAAAACCGGCATTCAGGTTTTCATGGGAAGCATTTGAGAGTTTGAATAAGCTGCAACTAGACAGGTTACTTCTATTTCTACCCTCCCTTCACTTTTGCATTTCCTCATCTCCTGATTTTTTTTTTCCATTATAGGTCTCTTACCTTCCAACTATTTCTTCTGAGCCTACAGTCACAAATACAAACCATGTCTTTGGTCTATGGGATGAGTCAGAAAGAGGCTATTTAGCTATGAGATTATCTCCACTTGAAAGTGCAAAGAAGATGTAGGAACATGACAGGTCCATTAACAAAAGTAAAAAGCCAGACAGAACCAAAAAAGTACAAAGCAAAAATCAAGCTCTTATTTATCAACTCACATTGACTTGGGAATTAGACATTGGATATGCAGCTCAGAGGTAGATATGACAAACTCAGTTTCTCCTAAAAGTCAGACATTAACCTTAGAACCTCAACAGGTGATTGCAGTGACACTCAAAAAAACAAATGAAGAGATTATTCTTATTTTGTCAAAAAGAATTTCATTGCTACAGTATGGAGAGTGGAGGATTACAATAAAATCTAGTGAGCTACACCCAGTGGAAGTCACAATGTAACCCATTTGTCTTCTGAAACGAAAATGAATAAAAATTAATATTTGCAGTTAAACTGTATTGAAAAGTTTATGCCCACACTAAAATGTAGGGCATGAGAGAAGACAGTGCATTCTGATTAAACAACATTCAGGACAGCTTTTATGTGATGGTAATTTTTCTTCAATTACATGTAATTAAATATTAAAACAGGATGGGAAGAGGACAAAGTATTTCAAACTTAACATGTAATATTAGTACTGCTTGTTAGTGCTGTGCTGCTAGTACTACATTCAACAACTGCCCCATTTTCCATCACTTTAGAAAAGTTTTATTCATGCTGAACTGTGCTATACTTTGAACTGAAATCTCAAAAAGGAAAAGAATAGTAAATATGATTTAAACTAAAAGAAAACAATCAAAAACCTGTTGCGACTTCTCTCCTGTAACTGGCTGTTGTCTAATAACTACTTTTATTCTGGATTTTCAAAGTCAAGCAGGAATTTTTTTCTGGGACAGCATGTCCTAATTAAATTTATTTGTGGCAGCCCATTTTTAAAGATTCAAATTGAACATTTTTTTGGTAGCTGAATGACAGTTTCCAAATTAATTTATTAAGCAAGGAGATTCTCCGTGGACAATAACTGGAACTTCTGTAAAACAGTATTGACAGACACTAAAATCTAACTTATGCTTTCAAAATTTAGCTATAAATAAGGTGTGCAAAATCACCTTGTTCCAGAGTGACAACAGAGAAAAAATGTCTCAGTTTCACATGAGAACTCATGGAACAAGACCCTTCCTCTAAAAATTTCCCTAGCTGAATTCCAGTCACAGTCAGGAGTGAGCATATACAGTAGCAGACCAAGTGTTGCAGAATATCACAACACAGAAAAAACTTAAAACACTTTTTTTTATTTCTTTCCTCTTTCTAAACATCAGGGAAAACAAAGCATGGTTTACTTGTTGACAAGAATGGAAGAGGATTTAGTAAAACACTCTTTGGAAGCCCTCGGAATAAAACGAGCCTGTTAGAAGACACTTATTAAAAAAATTAAAAATCTATAGCTTGAAATTCTGAGTCCTTTGTGGAAAGAGTTAAAAGAGTTAATGTACAGAAACAGGATACAGTGTAATTTCTGAAGTAACAGCAGTTTTCTTGTTAGTGATGTGCATTTAACAATTGTGAGTCTGGAAACAATGGGCTAAACATCCTGGTCCCAACCAGGGAATTCAAAATTTACAATGGGACATTTTATTGAGTTTTTAAGTACTGAAAATCAGTTTTGCTTTGCTTTAGGTTTTATTTAAAAGCTTTCAGTTAAAACAGTCTTTCAACTTTTTGGCAATCATAGGAAGCCTTAGGACTCCGCAATATTAACTATGAAAATTCATGTAAGATTTCATATCATTCCAGACTGTTAAACCTTTGTTTTAAAGCAACAAAAGGAGAAAGATTGACCATATTAAAGGATCAAATAATAAAACCTAAGTTAAAACTAAAATTGAAAGTCTTTCAGTCACTAGAAAGGTATCATTTCATACTGCTAATTACTTAGGAGACAACTTGAGAGTCAAGAAAAATTTGGGCCTAAGGACAAATTGATACCAGTATGTATTAAATTGATACCAATTTGTGAATTTTATGCTCTAATTCATACTTCAGGAACAAACATGCAAAACTGAAATTGTTTAGGCTGTATGAATGATTTACAGTGGTGGAGATGAAAATATCTGTGAAAGTAAGACTAAAAATGAAACCTTTGAATAACAAGCATGTATCATTGCATTCTCTCCCTGGTATATTGTCAGTCAAACACAAATAATATCCACAACTGCTCTGTGATTTCTGATACAATTTTCAACTTACTTATTTTATGATCAAATTGCTTTAAAATGCTCTGTGGTAGCAAATACCCTGAAGCAAGCCCACATCTCCCAGCACTCATTTGTTATAACAGACTGCTCACAGGTTCCTAGCAACCTTCATTTTCATGTTCCCTCCTGATAAACTGATAGGATTTATTTTTGTAACTTCTTTGTTGAAGGACTATATGGAAGACAATCCCACATATAACCAACTGTTAACAGGCCTCCATGAGACTTTCAAGGATGTTATCAAACACCATGTAAGGGCTTTGATCTGTTTTGTTACCATTTGTTAAGGGAGGAAGCCTCACACATTCTGACAGCTGATGAACAAAACACACTTTTAAAGGCTCTGCCTCAATACCAACTTGTCAGTTATACCTTGGAGAGAAAGGGCTTTTGTTTCCACAGTACATAGCCCAAAGCCCTGCCAAGCAGTTCCACCAGGGATCCAAAGGCATCTCAACAGTATCTGAAAGCAACTTGTGTGAGAGATGTCATTTCTGGAACTACTGCCTCCTGCATGGCTCCTGTCAGTAGCACCACGCAGGCAGCAAGGACCAACAGCCCAACCCACAGTGACCCCATCATTTCCTCCTGGTGATCTCTCCCAGGGACCCCTCTCTCTGCTCTGAAAGAGCTCACCATAAGACACATAGTGCCACATCTCAGACTTGGCAAATTTGGGGTGAAACTTTTTAATAGGTACTGCTGCATGAACAGCTCACTGTGGCTTCTTCATAAATTAAAACCCATTACAGACCAATATGATCTACCCAAATCTGCTTTATTTACAGGAATAAATGTTTTCATGCCAACCCATAATCCCACAGGTGATGACAGAATTTCCCAAAATGATGGTGATGCCTAAGTATTTAAATATTTAACAATTTCTTATATTAGTTTTTTCAAAGACACTGATATTACTTGCCCCAAATAAGAGATTTCATAAGACTTACTCTTGATGAGTAAACGCCCTTGATGATGATATGGTACTATCAGCACCCTCCTCTGACCAATAGACATGTTGTTTTTCATCAAATTATTGGATTTATTTCACAGTGGTTTTTCATTACTATGATTCAGCTAAGGAAAGAAAACCATTAAAAAAATAAAAACAGTTTGCACTAATTGTATCAATATCCAGTTGCAGTACCTAAGCTCAGTTTCCTGAGTAAAAAAAAATACCACCTGGGAATGACAGATAGAGATTAAGAATAGTAGGGAACAGTTTTGGAACACTAGCAATAAAACAATTTTCCTTAGAAGTTCGTGATAGAGTACTTGAAATCATGGGGCGTACTTTAATTAAGAAGTTAAAATATTATAATGTTTATTTATAAACATTAAAAAGATATATAAAATGAATGTGGTAAAATAACCCAAAATATTTCCAATAATCCTCAATACTCCAAAAAGTCTAGATAATGTAATGAAAATATCCATAGGGTCTTGACCAGAATATACATTACCCCTTTTAAAATAAATTATCTGTTTTAAAGAAATTCTCCTCTTAACTAAGAGGAGCCAATCTGTTTTCTAAAGGAAACATTTCTATTGCTGTGATATATCTTAGTAACCCAAATCCTTTCTGTAGTTGTGTTGATTTCAGGGCCAGGAGCTGTCTGTTCTAATCACCTCAAAGAGAATTCACAGAGCAGATTCTAAAACACTTCAACATTACTCTTTCTATATTCCAGTTTTGAACACAACCCAATTTACCAACATAGCTAGACTTTAGAAAAAGATAAATTGTCGCTCAATTTACACTTAAACAAACACAGATCTATTTGGATCAAGCTTCATTAGACAAACAAAAAACCCAAACAAAAACCCCCAACCAAACTGGAATTCTTAAGGCTATGGTTGAAATTCTCCTGGCTAGTCTGGTCATGAAAGCACCACCTTTCACAAATTCACACGCTCTGCTGATGCTCTTGCAGTTAAATAAAAGGCACACCTAAGCTATTTAGCAATGAGTTCAGAGTTAAGAGCTTTTACCTTTTGATAAAGTCTTCTTTAGGTGAAAAAAGGCAGAAGTGTTCAAAAGGTATCTCTCCCGCATATAAAGGAAGTAGAACGATGTATCAGTGTTTTACAGTGATTGTTATGTTCTAGTTATTAAATAACAACCATTTGTACAATATTTTTAAATCCTCAGAAACAGAAAGCATGCATCCTAAAGTATTAAAAATGCCAAGAGTTCCCCAGTGTTGCCTTAACAAGGGAAAGGTCCAAAGTTACAAAGTAAAACAATGTAAAATGACAAGGCTAATGGTGCTTTTAAAACAAAACCAGCCAACCAAAAAAGGATGACCCACAGATTTGTACTTAGTGTGACACTGATTCTGCAAATGTCACAGAAAGGTCAACAATATAGACAATTATATAAAAAAGGCAATATCTCAACAGCCAATAATTGAAAGCTTTTAAGATTATCATATATAAAAAACTCATATTATTTTAATAATAAATGAGTTTTTTAATGAAAAAATGTTAAAAAAATATAAAACAGAACTTCAGACATGGAATTGCTAAACAGTACTGCTGTACAGGGTGGTTTTGGTGGTGAATCCTTACAGAATCCAGAAATTAGCACAAAGTAATCACTACTAATAATTTATAATATTTGCAAATGATGAAGTTGCTTCACTGTAAACAGGTCAGGTGGCAGCTCAGCACACTCTGCCTAAGGTGCATACCATCAGTTTTATCATGGATTTGAAAAGAAAAAAAAAACAATAAAAAGTCCCACGCCTTACAGATCCACTCTCTCCTGATCCTCCCATAAAACACTAATAACTGGTTTTTTATGTTATTCTTTTGGAGTGATGCTCATTCAAACAAAATAATGTTTTAATTACTAAATTTGCATTGAGTATTAAATATTAGATCAATATTCTTCAAAAAGAGATGTTTCAAAACCACATATTTACCCTTTAGAGATAATACATATTCTCTACGTTATGAAGTAGTGCTCTTCTTCTAGAACTGATTCAAGAATGAGTAATTTAAGAGATTCCAGGGGGAAATTAAAGACTGCTTAGCTCTTGTCAAAGCTGTCAGCACTTAGCAAACAGTGCTTCTAGAAAGTCCAAGTAAGCAAACTTTATCTCATGCCACATCTAGTCAAAAGTATTAGATAGAGTAGCTCTAGCATCTTATAACATGCATTATTTCAATCTTTAAATTTGCATAACCACCACTAAGTGTTAGAACTGATCATATTATTAAAGATGACTTCAAGGGCTCAGAAGAAGTCTTTATCAGCGTCAGTAAGTTCACCCTGGTGTATTAAATGCATCTATTTTGTGACTTCCCACTCTGTGGGAAAGGTTCTTCATATGCTGAGAGCTCCTTTTCTTCTTACTCCCCACTGAAATTCATGATTTTATGCAGCCACAAAACTATGTACAGCAGAGACAAAGGTGTCAGAGACCTGAGATTTCAGGACTTAAAAGCATCAACCAGATCAGCCTGGTTCCTTAAGAATCTGGTCTTCCTAAAAGCACATGTAATATGCAGAATAATAGAGTTAAACTATTTTACTTTCACTTGCTCTTTTTCTTAGCAGCACAGTGTGATAGTGTGCGGCTAATGCTCTGTGACAGGTTTTGCCTGGTGCAAATTCCTTCCAGGAAGAAAGACCTCATAGCCTATTTCTCCTTATGGCAAATTTTAAGCAAATTAAACTGATAACCATGTCTTGAAAAACAATCCTGAGGACAGCATTGCTGATAGGACCCCCAGAGGGACACGGTCCAGGCCAGCATGACAGTCACAGGCAGCGTGGTACTGCAGAGGGACGTGCTGTGCATTGCAGGCATCAAGGAGATGAGGGAGCCAGCCAAGCCCCGGGGAAAACGGGATGCCAATTAAATGGCAGTGAGATCTCTGCCAGCCAGAGAGGCACAGGCAGCCCTGGAGAGTCCTGGCCCCCCAGCTCAGGCATCTGCAGGGAGGACAGCACAACCAGACACGGTCCACTGCTTTGCACCTTTGGGTGCACAACACACAGGTCACTCTCATGAGTTTCTTCAAGTGCCTGTGAACAACAGCTGGTGCAAAAGCTGCCAGAGATGTTTCTGCACTGCTCAGGTGACTGAGCTTTCATAGAAGTGCAGCTCTGGCCACTGCTTGGCCCCTTGAAGCTGAAGCAAGGGTCTCTGCCCTCAGCTCTGTCCTGCAGCAACAGGGGAGTGGCACTGGAGCAGATCAGGGCTTTCCAACACAGGGCTCATCAGTAATGTGCTGCATTACCCAGAAACTTATGGTAGTGCCACAACCAACAGGACAACAAAAATGCTAAAATCAAGACAGTATGATTTAGAACAACTAAGAAAGTGAAACATTTTTCACAGCAAGGAACCAGTGGTGCAACAGGGGCCCCTGAGAGATACCAGGCATGGACAAATTTGGCAAACTTGTCACAGAATACTTAACTTGGAGTCAGCTAACCACATGAGGTAACAAAATGTTATAACAGGATTAATGTTCAGCAGGTTTTAATCCTATTTTGTATTAAAGACAGAGAAAAACCCGTAACAAGAACAATTTACTAGTGGAAAATAAATTCAGTTCTCATCCAGAGTTTTGGTGGACAGCATTTTCTGTACAACTTCTGATTGACTTAAAGTGAAGGTGGATGTTAATCTTATGTAGAAAGGACCACAAGGATGTGTCACCTTGTACCTTCAAGCAATGTATTCATTTTTGTAAGGCTAAAAGAAGCAGAAGCACACAGAAAATCAAGTCTGTTTCAGCAGATATGGTGTATATAATACAGGGAAACAACCACCTCTTGCAGAAAACTGCCCATCCATACAGGAAAACAATTTCCAACTTAAAAGGAATAAAAATGCTAGATCCTTCCTCTTCTTACCAACCCAACGCAATACAATTTAACAAATACTAAATTTTAATCACAGGTTTAGTTTTTAATTATCTCTCACAGAGTCTTCTGTCCTAATTATTTTGATTATTTCTAACACCAACAAACAAAAAGTATTTTCACATAAATCAGATTCTTGGACAAGAGAAACTAAAGTTCATATGAATTTGTCTACTTTTCCCAGAAATTTTGCCTTCCAATGAGAAGTTATAGAGAAAACAGCATCATGAAAGAAGACAGGCAACATTTTTTGCTTACCCTGGCTCCTTCTGAGGCCAGAGGTAAGTAATGGCACTACCTCAGCCCTCTGAGGTTTTGACTTTGCCTACAAGAGTAACTTTCCATCCTGTGCTTACCAGACAAAAGCTAATTAATAAGCAGCAAACCACGAGGCACAACTCTTCATAGCTGACAAGCAAGATTAAATCAAGGAAAGATAATTCCTATATGAATTTCTACTGTTATCAAAAATCTTCAGACTAAGCCTTGCCATCACTGTTTAAACTGGAACTCAGATAAAAGCACTCACATGCACTAAATGGGACCATTTCAAGACAAATGCAAACATTTGGTTCTTCTCCTAACAAGAAGCAACATATCTTAGCATGAAAACAAAGTACAATTACGAGCCTAAGCAATGCTTTCCAGCTCATTCTTTTTAAAATTAAATGCAGATGCACCCTAGTTCAACATTAATCATAATCAATATCACACAAGAAGTCACAGCACATAAACAGTATTTAAGAAGCACTTCTCCGAAGAAAAGAAAAAACAAACAAAACTCACAAAACCCAAAATAAAAAAATAAATAAAAACAAAACAGCAAGAGAAACTTATCCAAACTCTGCTTCTCATTGCAACAACTCTCTGCTGGAAGCACTGTGGTGCAAGGCTGACTGGGTGACATTGGCTCAATCTCACACGCATCTTTCCAGGTCTAATTAGATTTAAAAAGTGATGTTCAGATTTCAAACACATTTTTAAAAAACTCTCCAAGCTCAAGCAAGGAGGTCATTGTTTTCCTTCAATTTTATTTATTTTGTTAATACAGCCTCTCAGCTGGAAAAAAAAAAATCGGTATAATGCTTTCTGGGTTGTTGGGAGAGCCTGACATTCCTTAATACTGCTGTTCAGACACAGCTGAACTCTTTACTGACTTTACTCACAAACAGAGGCTCTTTGTTGCAGTCAACTACAAGAAAAACAACAAACAAGGATGTCCTTGCCCACCACAGGCTAAGAGCCATATTTTAAATGAGCTTACAGATTCCTAGTGTGGAAGCACATCCAAACACACTACCCCTCAGAAGTAACCACGTGGAACACTGATAGAGCCCTCTCATACCTGACAGGCTCCAGGGATGACATAAAGCAGCATTACTATTGCATACAGACAACAAGCCAAATACTTCAAATCAAAACCCTTCATAGCACGTGAACAGTTCTGACCTGGGTGTAAACTTCCCCTTCCCCACAGGCCCACGGACAGCACAGCCAGTCCCTGCTGCTCTGCTATGGAAGGGCAGGGCATGCCAGGCAGAGAAGCTTTCCCCCAGGCGGGGATTCACAAATCCTACAGAACATCCCCGTGTCTTCAGCAAATCCCCCTACTGATGAGCACTGCTTCTGTGGCAGTGTTGGCACCTGTGATGAATGCACACACGCAGATATTGCTTGTCCTCGTGCAGTTCCTGTACTACAGGGTGCTACTTCAAGGTATGAACACTTCTGGTATTTCTGTGACTAAATCTTCCCAAGATACAGCAGCAATTGTAGAGAGAGAGCAACAGGAGACATGTGGAAAGAAACGTCACTGATCTCTGCAGACTGGGCTTCAGTGATATTTCCCAGTTGCAGAACTTCTCTACCAGACAGCTATTTCCAATAACTTGTAAATCACAATTGCTCCATCCCACTGCAGCAAAAGTTAAAACCACAGAGCCAGAGCTTTACAAAGTTTAAACTTCATAAAAACAATTTTGGTTTATATTCCAGGCTGCCCCTCTCCCCCCTCCAAAAAAAAAAATTCTTCAGGTGAATCCACATTGCAGATGTGAGATTATTAAAATTTTGTTTTGATGTCAGCCGCTATTTTTAAGCATCCCTATGTAAGTCTTAGATTTGGGGGCCCCACAATGAGCTTTCATGCAACACTGATGTAATTTTAACAGCAGAAAAAATGGCTACAAAATTAGGAAGTCTCTGGCAATTTTACAAAACTAGCAATGTAAGGATTAAACAGTACATATGAAAATTACCAGTAAGGCTAGGGTTAAACATGATTCTTCTGTTATATTGATGATAAAACCAAATATGGGAATATATGAATTCACATATGTGCATATACACACAGTTCTGTGTAAAATGGTATTTTATTCCACATAAATAGACCAGTTATGAATATCTATTGCATGTGTATTTAACAGTAACACAAAGAACACAATAGGAGATAGAAATTATACAGGAATGAGAGGTTAAATTGCATCTATAAAGGAAATGTATTCATTCATTACAACATATCATGGAAGTATAAATATATAATATGGATATATGATCTCTAAAATAGAATACATTTAATCTAACTGTAGATAAAGATATTTACACTTCCACATGTAAGTGAAGTTAACTGTTTAAAAATTGATAATGAAGGAAAACTTACCTGCTAATAATTCAGAATGATCAAAGTTGCAGAAGGCTCTCACAGAAGTGTGGAAAGGCGAATTACAGGTGAAATCCACTGCCTACAAACATAAAGTGATGCATTACAAAAATACACACACACAACCCCAATCACATACAAAGAGATGGGCTCAAAACCAGCTTATAAGAATGGCATTTTATAGTCAAAAAGAACAGCTATCTGAAAATGCCTCCTTGATGTCCAGCAGCAGAGAAAAATCTATTCATTTTGGCAATGGGACAGAGTGGCAGGAGATTTAACTGGAAAATATCTCGATAGCAAATCAAGAATCCTCAAAATGTGACTTTACGAAAGTAGCTCAAATTCTGATTGTTTACACCATTACAGAGAAGAACTACAAAAGACATTAGGGCATAATAACACAGATGCTCAAAGATTATACTGTGACTTTTATATTAAAAAAAGTATCTTTCATCATGAAAGAGAAATGCGCACAGAGTGGCTAGAGCAGAGATCCATAAAATCAAAGGTATGAAAGACAAATTGAGGCTCACAAACTAGAGATCATTTAATAAAATTACTGACAAGTCTCAAATGCAAGTAACAGCTTTTTACCGATGCTTTACAGCTTTGTGCAATTCATTGTCACAACATACTCTGAAGGTCAAATGCTAAAAATGAGGATTACAGAAGCTAGTAAAGCATAAATCATTAAATATTATGAATGTGTTTCATATATTGAAGACTGTCAACTTATTCTCTTCTTGTAGTCTTGCCACATATTCTTTTCTATTGGAGAACTCTTCTTCAGAAATATTACACAGGTAACTAACGACTGTTAGCTTAAAAATGGTTATTTAAATAATTTACTAACAGATGTCCTTTTGAATTATTAATTTCTCTTGGAAGTCTATAAAGCTTTATAATGAGACTAGTTAAATAAATGTTTTAGCTGTGACCCGAGGCAGAATTTTTTCCAAACAGCATCCTTCAGCTGATGAAGCCAGAATCTCAGCTCTTCCTGGTACTGTAACCCTCTTTTGGAGTAGGTGAAGGAATTTTCTACTCATTAGCATATATTTCCATTTATATTTCCAAAAGAAAGTCTCCTTTGTTCATAAGGAAGCAGCAAACAAAAACGACAGAAGTTAATTTTTAAAATGCCTCACCAATTGATTTTACCCAAAGTCACTCTTCCCACACCACATGCACTGAATTGCAAGTGCCTGCCATGCTTAAGCTGTGTTCAGTCCATATAAGGACATTACATTAGGAAACTGCTTGTAGGGCTA
>VZUA01042381.1:27936-38828 GCA_013401035.1 Horornis vulcanius
TATGACTAGGCAGAATAAAGTGAATAGTAAGCAAAAGGGAGAAGTTATTTAAATAAGAATAAAACCAAAAGAGTGGACAGTAATCAAGACTAAGGATGCAAAAAGCCAGAGAGGAGGCAAATAATTTCATAAACATAATGAAACAAACCATCCAAGTTCCCTAACCATGGCATAAATATGGGTCTCACAGCTATTTTCACTCTGGCTGGGGTGAACATGCCCTTATTTCAAACTCAGCTGTTTGACGACTTTTGGATTTTCACTTCCATACTGCTACCACCATCTCTGGTCTTGGGCCAAGGAAGAGAGACAGACTTATCTCTCTCCAGCTGGAATCTACTTCAAATTACTCCTATAAAGTATTTTTCTACTAAATAAAGCTACATTAGTAGTAAACCCTTTTCTACCCAAACGAGTGGTCCCAAAGTATACAGGTTACCTAAGCACCCTCCGAGGGACAGAGTAGCATTTGCCAAACTTTGACATCCTGACCTGAAGCAGGGAGAGTACAGCACATACTCTGCTATGGTTGCTAATGGATTCATCCAAAAGACATCTCTAAGGAACAACAGAGAGCTAAATAGAAGCCTGTGCTATTATCTGAAATGTGAGTAGTTCCACCAGAGATGCTGGCATTCCACAAAAAAGCAAAATTACACTCTCTTACAAAATGAGAAATGAAAAAGCCAAGATTTTCCAGACTAAAGCTCTTCTGAACTTGTCTTTTATTATAAAATCCTACTTTTTTTGCAGAATTTCGCCTCTACCAACTACTACACTGACTTTCCTCACTGCCCTCGGTATGTGAGGGTGATAGAAGAATGTCTGAAAATGTCTACATTGTCCATTTTTTCATATTCCTTTACAAAATGGTTCTCATTTGAAAACATTTTGAATATTATGTGTTTTCAGAAGAAATTTATGAGAGTGTGTAAGGCCATTCAGAGGAAGAGCCAGACCTAAGCACAGGCTGAGGAATGAGACAGCAGAAGAGATTTATGTCCCACTTCAGACAGCCCAGAGTGCTGCTGAAGCAAAGGCAAAAGAATCAAGAATAGAAAAGCAGGCTGCACACAATGCAGCTTTAGCCTGCTAAGGAGCAACAAGCAGCTTAAAGCTGACGTAGAAGAACACTCACTCAAGAGGGGCTGAACATTGGCAAGCACCAAAAAAGCATTAAGAGTTTCTGAAGCTTCACTATAAACAGCCTGAAAGGGAGCTGGACTGGCATGCTGTATGGCATGACATTTAAAGCTTTGACAGAAGCTAAATGCAAACACTTCCTGGGAACATATAATCCCTTCTGGAAAAATAGACAAACTCCACCTCAAAACTTCTGCAGTGCTTCCCAACCACTCTCTGTGGCCACTGGAACTCATGTGTTCCAACAGGAGGATGTTCCCCAGATTCCAGCAGACAATTTTTTCAAGGGTAGTACTCAGTTGTTCCCCTGACAGTAACATCCTTTACCAAAAGCCTCTGCTTCCCTTCTGTTGATGCTCTCCTGAGTTTCCAGATGGAGTCTGTGTCCTACATAGCTTTCATTTCACTTGGTCAAAAAATCAGGACCTCTTTTATCTCCTCATGATCAGACCATCCTATTAGCCCTTTACAGCACCTGACTCAATTTCAGTTATTTCTTCCTGAAGATGAGTGATCAGAACATATCCTCTCATCATAAATTAGTGTAAGTTTATAATATTATTTTTATCATATCTTTCAGAACCCTTTCTACACAGGCATCATGAGGTTAGATTTTGCTTTTCCCACTGATACTTTACATTGACCATCCAGGTTAATATTTTCTTTGTTTCTATCACAGAACAAATCTTATATAGGTTATATATTCATATATGAATATGAGGACTAATGAATTAATTACAGCATCATTCAAAGACCTCAACTTCAGCAACTTGGATATGACCATCTTTGCCAAATATACAACAAAGGAGATAAGTAAAACTTATCTGAAAGAGACTTGGTTTTCATATACAAATTTCAAGAAAGCTATTTGAAATACATATATCCACACACCATCAGTCAACCACATGAAAGTTAGAGTGGATACTCATATACTACAGAAGCAATTTTCTACTTGTAATATGCAAATTATTTCCAAGTGGTCTAATACACACAATTAAGTAAAACTGGCCCACTGAAACCAAAATTTAAATGGCAAATTGACTCTACTGTAAAATTGCCCACGGTCTGTGAATCGAAATAATGTGAGAATCACTTCTTACATTATTTGGGTACCTTCCTTGTATATGGTAATTTGAGTTGAGGGCACTGTTCTGACAAGCATACTATGCTTATGATAAACTAACAGCTCAAAGAAGATATTGAATATATTTAGCTCATGAATAGTTTTGCTTCTGAAAGGAAGAGTAACTTTTACATCAGCACAATCCATCATAGCAGACTGAAACCTGTGACCTATGTGAGTATTAGCATTCTTGCTCATCTTTTCCTGCATCTCCTTTACAAGACATTTAATCCTGGTTTCAACCTCTGTCAGGTAAAAGTTTCAAGCACAGAAGAAAGTAAATGAAGAAGTAAAGAATTTTTTTCATATTATTAAAGTAAGAAATTCTAGGATATCTATTATGTTATCTACTTACTTGTCAGTCTAATGAAATAGAACTGGAGAAGGTAGACTGCTATGAATAAAAATCAATTTAATACTGTTTTGCAGCTGTTAAAACAAAAACTAAAATAGCTTCTTTTCCTGATAACATTCATTTGGGACATTGATTAGCTATCGATTAAGTGTGATAAACCAATGACTTACACCTTTAAAGTTTAAAGCAATTAGGAGGACATAAATGAAAAGGTATTTCACCCAACATACATTGACCTAAGGAATTACAAAGAATGGAAAGCATGGAATTTTGCTATTTCAACTGAATTCTTTAACTCAATTAAAATTTTAATATCAAGTACAAGTTGGTAATTGAAGTCATCCCTTTCTCTACTGTCCACATGAATGTTTCAATAACATCCAAATAAAAACTTTGTTGTTCTCTTATGGATTTGGACGGAGGGCCTAATTAATCCTAATCTAGGATTACAGCAATCCTAAATCCCTCCCCCCAGCTTTTATGGCCAACTGTGGCAGACACTGAGTATGACTGCCGTAATATATGGTACACTAGTGTAATAGATAGCCTATAGAAGTACTGCGTCAGAGTATTATCACCTTGTCAGCTTCCCACTACTCCCTCTTGTCATAAAATGCATGATGTGGGAAGATAAATGTGGAATCCAAGTGCCTAACAACAGCTGGAATTTCTGGTGTTTTGACCTACCCAGGAAAATGAATTATAAAACATCCAAAATAATGTGGTATTTGATAGAGATGCTCTAAATTCCTTATTTTACAAAGGCAAGCCCCTGACAATAGTAAGACTTAATCAGCTCCAAGGAGACAAAGTAGTGATGAATTAGAGCCCATAGCATCTCACCAGAAAACTTGCATTACTCCAGATTAGTGCCAAAAAGACAATGAAACATCTGATAACTTAACAAAAAGAAACATGTCAACAGTTGTTCTGAATCTCAAGTCAGAAGAGATCTCACAAAATTAACCAGACACATAAATCTGGATTTTTTTTAAGAAAGTCTTAAATTATTGTCTACTATTATATCAATGACCTTAAGAGAAAGCAAGTCATTCCAAAATAAAGGCAACAGTATAGCTGAAACAGGAACAAGTAATGGACAACTTGTACCTAAGAAAATCACCTGCCCCCGAAGCACAGCATGACGTCCTCATGTGACTTTCATAACATTTGTCCCTGACTATCTTCCAGATGCTCTCAATGAGACCTCTTAGAAAAAAAATGGCATTTTCAATAGTCTTTGGAAAAGAGAACCAAAGTCAGGAAAGCACAGGATAGGCCCTGAGACCTATACATAAACAGCAAATTATTTTAATATGTTATCTTACACAGATTAAAACTAAAGGATGTCCTGATCAGTTTTTAGAATGTGGACTTTTTAACGAAGTACAAGTTTGTTAAACCAACTTTCTTCAGTACACCTCCTTTAAACTTAGTGCTAATCTATAAATTGTTAAATGTAGCCACATCAGAGATTTCACTCAGAATTAACCCTCCCAATCTGTGTTAGACAGGAATATATGTTATGCGTATAGCTCGTACAACATAGAAATCCACAACCCAGAACCACTTTTCTCAGGTTCCATAATAACATAGATTTACACTTCACTTAGGCTGAGTCATTAAAAGGAAGCACCCGTGACTTGAATTTAACTTTATGCCAACAACACTTACTACAAGAGTCATTTTCTTTTTTAATTATACCTTGTTCTTTACATTCCTTTTGGTTGTTTAAGAGCGCTCCAGAAGTCGCCTAACCGTATGCGATATAAGACTGTCCCCATGCCCTCTGGTCTCTTTTCAGATGCCTCTTCGCTACTCTTGCAACATCAGCTTCGCTGGTCCCGTTACAAAACGCAGCATTAGCACGTCAGTGCCAGCGCTGAGCGCTTCCAGGCGCGGAGCGGCATTTCTGCGTGGCTTTAAAGGGCGCAACTACAACCCTGCTCCTGAAACACGCACAAATTAACCTGACAGAGGCGATATCTTTTTCTTAAAATTGCAATTATTTGTTATCACAAAGCACCTTGACAGCTTCAGTCCCGGGCCAAAGGCTCGCTCACGGGGCGCTGTGCAAACCCTCTCTGACAGCTTTTTTTACTTTTTATAGCCATGGCTTCACGTCATCACTTTTTGCTTTGCCTCCCCACCAAGAGTGTATCCACAGCCAGGCGGCCGCTCTGAAAGTGCCAAACTCTGCGTGACACCTACAAGAACCCCGAGCAAACACTTTTCCCAGCCGCCCGCCCGGCTCCTTCGCAATTCCACGTCGGGAACAGCCGCGCCGGCCGCCAGAACGCGGCACCTCCCAGGCGGTCGCAGCCGCGCCGGGGCGGCCGGGGAGGCGGCAGCGCGGGCAAGGTCCGGGTGTGACTGAGCCCAGCGGCGGGGAGGGGGCGAAGCGGAGGGCGCAGGTGAGAGCCCGGCTCCGCGGCCGCCCGCAAGCAACTCCCCGCCCCATCNCTCCCTCCCTGCCTGCCTGCCTCCCGCGGCGGGGCGGAGGCTCCGCGGCCCCGGTGCCCCGCGCCGCCCACGCTGCCTTCCACGGGCCTTCACCCGCCCCCCCGGCATCACGCGGCCGCCCCTCCCCGGGAGCCAGCGGCTCCATCCGCAATGCAGCTGCGGCCGCCCTCTCCTCCTGTCTCTCCTCCTCCGCCCGGCCCGTGCGGGCACCTGCCCGCTGCCCCGCGGGTGCGGGATTACGATCTGCGCACACGGGCCCGGCCCCGCGGCGGCGGCGGCGAGCGCGGACCGCGCCCGCTCCCACGGCCGGGAGCTCCTGGCAGCGGTGTCCCGTCATGGGTGTGAGACAGGGAGGAGAGACGGGAGAGGGCGAAACAGGAGAACAGGACAAGGGCGGAGGAGGGAAAGACACACACACACACAAAAGGAATAATAAAGGAAGAAGAATAAAGGGGAGTGGGGTGGAGCATGAGGAAAGGATGGAAAGGGTGTTATTTCCAAGCAGACTTTTGCGGGTTGTTTCTACCCCCTACAAACCTATTACTGCGGTGGACCCCTGGGACCAGCCGAGATTAATTGCTCTGTGTTATGAAGAAAATGATAGATGACATTAATCAGGGAAGTTGTAAGTCATCCACGTTTGTAGATGGAATTTGGAGATTAGCTGGGACAGATGGCAAGCAAACACTGCGCTCTCCAGGTCTGGCGTAAATCATCAATGTCTGGAATTATTAAACAGCCAATGACAGAACCTCATACATTTTCCTGAAGAGAAGTGTATCTTAGAAAAATGAATATTCAGTTCATATTAAGAAAAGCTTTTCCAATCATTGTAACGTTCCTCTTTCTAAATAATGGAAATATTTGGTTTTCCTTCCTGCATGTCAGAAACTTCAAGCCCAGAAAAGAAACTAGACTTTTCACACTTCTCATCCTTCAGGACATGGATGAGAAACAAAGCCAGGCAAACGAGTACCCAAGTCACTGCTTTAATGCCTTTTCTGAAATTAGGAGAAAAAGTTGCAAGTTAATAGGCTTGTCCTGATATCTCCAGTAGATTTGTCTTTATTTGCAGTAACTACTGCAGCAAAAGATTCTTTATTTGGGTTTCATTTTTCTTCATGCACTTTGAGGAAAGGAGTGAATCAATGCAACTTTTATTCATAACTCCTAAAGGAACATTAGACATTCTGTGGAATCTAGACCGTCCAAGTGCAGAGGAGAACTTTTTCTATTTGTCTCCCCTAATTTTTTTTTTTTTTTTTTTTTTTCACATAGCAAAAAAGAGTTATGGTATGATCAACTTCAGTAAATCTTTCATGGTATCATATTGATTGATATGTCAAATGCTTGTCTAAATGTAAGCTTAGCCCCAATACCTGTGACTGAGTAATTGTAAGCTTGATTGCATGTCTGCAATAATGTAATCAATCTACAGCAACATTCAGAATTTTACAGAAACCTGCCCTATAAATCCAATAATAGCATCTGTTCTATCACATTAGCAGGATCACTGTTCAAATTAAAAAATATTCAAATGTTAACTCCTTACATGTAAAATAAATGTCCACCAGGCTTACTAGCTTAATATCCATTATTAAAAGCTTTTTTTTAGAAAAAATAATTGTGATTTTTATTAGATTAGGAAAACCAATGTACAAAATATCAAATGTGCCTTCTTTTTAAAAATCAGAATTTGGATTTTTTTTGAGCACTCTACCCTTAATCATCTCTAAAATGCTTCAGTATGTGATGTCGAAATATCCTTGCACACAAGTATTGCCTTTCCTAACTTGCCTGCAAATGCTAGGGGAAAATCAGGTTTAAGTTGTTTAATTTTTAAATCACAAGTGCAAAGCTAACACTTCAGGTGGAGGACCACATCATTGCTATGACTCAGAAATATCACTATCCACAGTCAGCATTATAATTAAACAATATAATTGAGGTTGATGAGAGATGATCTAGTTCAACTCCCTCCTCAAGGCAGTACAACTTCAAAGTTAGATCAGCTTCCTTAGCACCTAGTTTCAAAAATCCCTAAAAATGGAAATTCCAAATTTCTGGGGAAAACATTCAATTCTGACTATTGCTTATTGTAGAGAATGCTTTTTTTTTTTCCTCCTAATAAGAATTTCTCTTGCTGCAGGTGGGATCTGTTGCCTCTCATCCTTTCTCAGGTCACCTGAGAAGAGTGTGGTTCTGTGTCCTCTGTAAGCTCTCTCTCAGTATCTGAAGGTGACAATTACATCCTCCACCTTAGCCTTCTTTTCTTCAGACCTCTCAGAAATATTATTAACCTTTCACGAATTCACTACTCTTTCCTTATTTCTTTTTTCAATAAATTGCACCAAATTTAATATTATAAGGCAAAACTCTTACTTTTGGGATTCTTTTTTTCTCTTATCTCTCAGAGTATTAAAAATGGATAGTCAAAATGACTCATTGCCTCTTCTAAATGGGGTACTCATGACAAACCCTACAAAAATCAGCATGGTCAAAGTAAAACTTCATCCTAAGCTCCTATTTCTGTTCGAAAGGGCAAAGATAAAGGTCAAAATCATCTCTATCCCATATGGCCATACAAGTTGGTCATATGGTAATTTTAAGGGTATCAGCACTACCTACAGAGCAGAATGAGTTTCCCAAGCCTTACCTAAAGAAATGTTTTATACCAAATATTAGGTTTTTGCTCTGAACATAATGACTTTTGCCTGAGATGAAGTTTCTTAGCTATATTTGAAAACTAATAATATTTTTATGCATGTGGCCTCTGCACAGCCACAGGGGCTTGTTCTGAGATAGGCCATGAATTGAAGCTGTCAGGGGCAGTAGCACAGAGAGAGGCTGAGAAAGGGAAAACAGCCAAAAAGAGCAGCCTAGGTTGAAACCCTTTTCCCTTTCATTCACAAAAGCTCTGGTTTGTCCTCCATCTCAGCAAAAGAGAAAACTAGGATTTCTACTCATTATATTCATCTTAAACTATTTGACCTTTACCATTATGCTCCTTAACACTATTTGTATTTTAACTTATTCTCTATTTTCACTGCATAAATTACGTGCTCTTTCACTATATATACACATATACACATATATATATCTTATAAAAAATACATATAAGGTAAATAATCTTAATCATCTCATGGATACAGACATTCTTGTTTGAAAGAGTCCTCATTTCCCACTAGAAACAAGCATGCAGCTATACCTGAAATGTAATATTATGTTAGGGTGTAGAATCACCATCACATTCCAAACAATATATCAGCCTTGCAAGGTGTGCTCGTGGCTTTTTTCAGACCCTTTAGAGCAATCCAAGGATGAGAATTGAAAAGAAATTGGCTGAAGTGTTCTGTGAGACTTTAAAGAAATATCTTCTTAAATCTGTTAAGAACTTCTGAAACCTTTCAAAAGTTTTGTAATAATGCAAAAAATAAATGGTGAAAAAGTCATCCCTAAGGGACTTGACAACAGAAAATACATGTTCATAGTCAAGGAACTAAACCATCCAACCAACTGGAGTACAGTAAGGAAGCTCTTGCGTCTGTTCAGCAAATCTGTGATAAATTGATGGAGTTGTCCCTATTTTACATATTCTATGCCTTATGTGACATTAATTGGTTATTCCAGTGGGCAGAAGTCTACTCAAGAAATCACCAGCGCAGCAGACCCTAATTGGCATTCCTGTTCAGTCTAGAAAGCCTTAATTTTCTAGCACCATGTGGACACAGACAACACACACAACTACACCCCTCATTAGAGGGAAGAATTTAAGGCAAAAAAATGGTGAAGCACAGACAGATTTACATTGTCCATGCAGCCCAACACTTGCCTGCTCTTTTCCAAACCATTTTCTTCTAGCTTTATTTTAAAATCAAAACCAAGTTATTACTGAATAAATGTATTTTTCCTTCCTCTATGTGAAACATTATACCCAACATAAAATCAAATATCTGGTCATTTCTTTTTTTATTCACAGATTATTCCTTACAAGTGTAAGCAATAGGGAAGTTTGAAGGCATTCCCTTGGTATTTTGGCCACATGTCCTACAACAGAAGAAACATGAAATAATGCTTATTTTTTCGTCTATTTATGGATGTCTCTGGTTTTGCCTCAGAAACAAAAATGTCCTTTGTCATATCTGAAGTATACAAACTGGGAAACCTTCCATCTCTTAGTCCTCCTAACAAATTAGCGTCTTTGAAAAGGCTTCTGCTGGAGAATTTTCTTTTCCTAGGACATAATTTAAATGGTTAGCAGCACATTTGATCTACTAGAAATAATTATAAAAGATATACTTGAATGAAAACAGACAATGGACATTTCTGTTCAAATCCATTTTTCTGTGTATTCCCTAAAAACTGAATACTTGGAAGTATTGGAATATAAATTGAGTATTGATTATATTGAAAATATAAATTGGTCATTGAGGAAAGTCCTGCTATGCCATAAAGGCTTGCCTTAGGAGAACTGATATTTGAATCAGCTATTAAGAAACATATCATGGTATTGTATAACTACCACTACCTCCAGCAATGATGATCAGAGCAATAAATATTTTCAGATGTCAAGAGGAAGAAATATGGAAAGCTTTGTAGGTACAGGAGGAAAGACTGAAGACATCTGGCAGGAAAGGGGGAAAGAAGGTTTCAAAATCGTATTGCTGGGCAATATGAAAGGGCAGAACAGCAATGGTGGGCACAAAGGGGCTGCTGGGAGCTGCAAATGACATTTATGTAAGTGTAGGAAGAAAATGTTTCACAACAGAACTAGATAATATTTAATTTTTTAATCCCCATGGGGATTTATCTTCTGAGGTAAATTTATTTTGCCTAAGGCCTGCAAGCCAGGCTGCTAAAAGCTTTATGCAACAAGCAGTGAAAATTTTATTCATATCAATGAGGTTAATAGAACCATTCCAACACTGACACTTTAAGAAATTGAAAGAGTAAATAAAGTGAGGAGCAGCCACTTCAATTTCTATCTGTGCTTGCCATGCCAATAAGCACATTTGGTCTC
This sequence comes from Horornis vulcanius, assembly GCA_013401035.1. Classification (NCBI taxonomy): domain Eukaryota; kingdom Metazoa; phylum Chordata; class Aves; order Passeriformes; family Scotocercidae; genus Horornis; species Horornis vulcanius. The sequence continues at coordinate 38,041 of VZUA01042381.1, forward strand.
TTGAAGGAAATATTATTATCACACTGTCTCCCAGCAATGTATTTTGAGCACATTCCTATGAACAGGACAGGATGGCACAGAGCTGCTGCAGGAGACTTGTAAGAATGTCAGTTGTCAGCCATGAGATGGGACAGCTCAGTCCACCCTACCTTTACTACGAGAGAAATGTTATAAATTTCATGTGGATTTCAGCTTATTATTTCAAAGGCATATATATCCCTGATCATCTACATTCCACAAGGGGAAGAAAATAGATTGTTTCATCCCAAGTTAATGTCAGTATTTTAACACACCTCTCACTTGCTTCATGCTGAAGGTACAAGAAGTGTGAGGAGAATTTTCTGCTCCTGGATTCACACTCCTGTAACACACTCTGCACTGGACTTCCTGCTCTTCTTTCGCAATTACTACATGGAAAGTTGAGGCTCTATCATTTGCTGTACATTCAATATAGAAAAGCATATAAACTGTAGCACTATAAAACCTGACAAAAACCTTTATTGCACAACTTTACTACATTTGTAATGCCTATATAAAACGTCAGCGGTATATCACCTTTATTTAATAATAATGAACCTTCTTAACAATAGTTAACTACTAAATAGAGAAAAAAAAATCTGCCAGTTTCAGGTTTACACTGGCATTAAACTGACAAAGGATAATTTACTGCAACGTTCTCTTTTCTTTGCTCATTTTTTTCAGTGTAGTTTGGAGACTAGAGAAACTCCAGGGAGCTGGCAATTTGAAAAATAAAGGTCAATTTCTGTTAACGAAAGCAGAATATACAT
>VZUA01042382.1:7809-21229 GCA_013401035.1 Horornis vulcanius
ATAATCATCCGCACATCGTTCCACCACCTCCCCCCCGGCAGCTTTGCAGCGGGGCGCGCAATCGATAGCGGCAGTCAGCTGGAGTCAACTGCAGATTTTACCAAATCTATAGAATACCCAGGCAAAGTGTCCCGAAGGTCACCCTCCCTGCCAAGGGACACCCCTCCGCTGAAAGAAACCGGCGCAGACGACAAGACGCGGTATAAACTACAACTTTTAAAGCTTCGCATCAAACACGCCCAAAAGCGAGGATTTCTGTATCTTCCCCCCCACACACACCCGTCCCCCAAAATTTGATTTTTTTTTTAACATGGACATAAAAATAATTTTTCGTTCTACTGCATATATGGATAATGCCCTCCGCTTTTCCAAACGTAAGGAAAAACTGCCGCGTGCCAATCAAAACGTAACTGGAGCACGAACAAAAATCTAACTACCCATCCACATTTATATGTTTAAAGGATTAGACAATTACGAGGGATTGGTTAAGCGGCTGAATAAAGCGAGGCAGAAATACAGCCCAGGCTGCGCTGGATTAGCCCAAATTTTCGAGCCATCATAATGAATTATTTTTTAAACAGCACCGAGCCATTTTCCTCATCATTCCAGTCAATCCCGAGGAACGCGCTGCCCGTAAGGCGATCCCCGGCTGCTCCGGTGTCTATCGCAAGGCAGAGCAGCCGAGGATCGCACACAGGAGAGGGGATGTGGTACTGCGAGAAACCAGCTCGCCATAACCAGACACTCGGTTTCAACTTAAAGGGCTTCCAACAACCACCGCCGCCGCTTCAGCACACGGGGATAGACACACGTAGATCATTAAAAAAAAAAAAAAAAAATCCAAAACAACGACAAAATAAACCCAACCAAAAAAACACCAACCCAAAAAATAACAACAAACCTCTTTTTGCATGCAAAAGCACAGAATTAAGAAAACCGCTTGAAAATGCAGTTCGGTGACATTATCGCGGCAGCCCCCCGAGCTCCTCGCGTTTCATCTAAAACTAGATTATGATTGTGTCATTTGAGGTCAATACATTTATTCACTGGAGGAATCGCTACACAAATCTGGTTTTATAACCGAACTGGATAGCAGGCTTCCCCGTTAAAAGGGGCCTCCAAAACTCCCCCACCACACCACAGAAAAATCAAATCCCAAAGCCTTAGAGCTGCAAGATTAGCTACAAACTTGACATTCACTGCCATTTCCTAAAACTGGGAGTCAAATGATATATGTTATGACCACTTACGTATTTCTTTTGAATTATATTCCTCTTGGGTCTTTCTTTGCTCATTCTGGTATCCAAATTCTGATTGCAAAAGGGGACAATTGCTTCATGAATTAAAGCCGAGACAATAAAAAAAAAATTATAAAAAAAAAAACCCGAAAAAATCCAGGGGGGAGGGGGTTGTTTGTAGTGGTATCTTGTAATCCGACTTTCTTTCCTCACAATGTGATTCTCCTAGCAATAAATCCGAGAAATGGGGGACGAAGAAAAAAAAAAAAAAAAAAAGACGAATGCGAAGGAAACAAAAAGAAAAAAATCACTTTAGTGAAGCATTATAATGGAAAATTTCCCCCTAAACACAAAAAACGACGCCCTTGATATCCCCTTTTCTCTTTCTCAAGCCGCCTAAGCGATCTGCAGGTCCTTAGTGTCAGAGCTGTAGTTACATCTTGGAGGAGGAAAGGGGCCGGGAGGAGAAGATAAATAATCGGGACGTTGGAAGTCACGTTTGTGCCGCTGCAGCAGGGAAAGCGGCAGGGACAACTCCAGCAGCGGCGGCGGCTCCGGCGGCAGCAGCGGCGGCGGCAGCGAGGGCTGCACGCACGGTGTGTGTCTCCGCTCCTCCAGCTCCCCCCCAACCAATGAGAACAGCTCTCCGCCAGCAACTTTAAATGGACCTGGCTCTTTTTTTTTTTTTTTTTTCCTTCCCCTCCTCTGTTGTTAATATATATGTCTGCGTGCGTGTGCGCGCGCGCGTGTATGTGTATATATATGTGTGTGTGTGTATATATATATATGTATGCGTATGTATATATATACACACACGGACACACGGCACACACACATACATGCATACACCACCTAGGGCTCGCCCTTAATTCCCAACCGGGGCAGCAGCCGCAGCGCCCGGCTCCCTCGCCGCGCTCAGCGCATGCAACAGGCCTCGCTAAACTCCATGCGGGTCAAGCGTCACGCGCTTCTCTCTCCCACCCCCCACCCCTCTTCCCACCTCCCTTCTTTCGGCATTTAAGCGTGGCCACCCGACAGCCAAGGTCGCCGCGGGCCCTACGCCAAAACCTGAGCGGGGAGTTTCACGACGATCCCTCAAGAGCGCAGCACGCTCTGTCGCCGTGCCCTGCCCCCCACCCCGCCCCGCTGCAGCCTCCTCTCTCCTCCCGCCTGCCAAGGGCTCTCCTTCCGCTCCGTCCTTGCACCCGCNCACGCACGGGGGCCCGCCGCGCTGGCAACACCTGAAAGTCACGTTTGGCCGCGCAGAGCCCAAGAATTGTCCTTGCTCGTGGGGAAAGTTGTAGTTCCCTCGCCACAAAATGGCGAACGGCGGAGAACTACACCTCCCGGCGTGCGCCGCGCGCCCGCCCGCCAATTGGCTGCTGCGGAAGGAACCCCCTTCTCTACGCTCGTCCTTCCCCAGCACCACCACCTCTACCCCCTCTACGTTGGTTTCCCCCTCTCGCTTGTCTCCCCCATCTTCCCCCCTCTCCGCTGCCCTCGGTGGTAGAGGCTGGGGGCGGGGGGGGGCAGAGGGCGGGGGAGAGGTACGACAGGAGAGGGAGGAGGGGAAGGGCGNGCGGGACCGGGGCCGGTGGCCCGGCTCGCCCGGGAATAACCTCTCTGTGCGGATGGATGTGTGCTTTTAAATCCCGCCGAGGGCCCGGCGTCTTCCCAGGAGCGGCGGCCCTTCCTCGCCCAGGGCTGGTGCCGGGGCTGGCCAGCGCCTGCTGCCCCATCCCCGGCGGGCTCTGACGCTGGACCCGCCCGCGGCTCCTGGAAACTCGGTGTCCGTGCGAAATCCCCAAGTTCCAATTCGCGATTAATTTCAAATATATTTTTTCGTTAATAAAAAATTTTAAAAAAGGAAAGTAGACCGTTTCGGAAGTAGAAGGTCCGTCTTCAGTAAAAGCCAACACTTCCTTAATGGTGGATTAAGATGTTGGAGCAAGCAGAGAGTAGGGTCACAAAGCTGGTAAGGGGACTTAGGCACCTTCCCTACGAAGACAGGCTGGGAATGTTTGGGGCTGTGCAGCTTGGAAAAGAAAGGATTCTGTGGAGACTCCCTATTGTTCAAAGCCAGGTTGGATAAGGCCTTTGAGCATCCTCATCTAGTGGGAGTTGTCTTTTCCCAGGACAGCGAGAGTTGTAACTTGGTGATCTTTAAGGTTTCTTCCAACCGCTAACATTCTATGATTCTGTAATTACACCTCCTCTAGGGACAGGGAGGAAAGAGTGTCATTAATGATCCCTGGTGAGAGGTATCACCGTACCCAGTGTGTGTTTGTGCTTTTCTGTAGGACTCACCATCAACAGTGAGGTGATGTACTTGTATGCTAATGACTTACACCTGAGTGATGCTTTAGGCACTGTCTTCCACACTCAGGTTTTTTGTTCAGTTCCCTTCTGGAGCATATTATATCTGCCCTGTAGGGATAAAAATTTTTGTGCAAGTGGCAGTGCTCGAAGTCAGAAGAGAAGGACACAAAACTTGCCAGAACCTCACTCCCTAGTACCTATCCTTGAGTTTTCATCATGAGACCATCCTTTCTCACTTATGTGGATAAGTGACCATTGTGATCTCCCGCTACCTTAGAAATAGAATGCAAATAATAGTTATGACGCTAAATAAAAAAAAAAAAGTTATGTTGTAATTTCTTACTTTCCCTTAACTTCTTCATGTTTATTGCTCATTATTTCAGGACTCTTTTCCTAATCTTGTTTAATAAAAAAAAATTGGTACAAAATTATTTGTGCTTGACCTTATCCAATATGAAGCTTTTATGATAATACTACTTGTGATAAGCTCAGTCTTTTGAAGCCTTTCTTTAGGTCTCTTATAGGAAAATAGAGATTACTTCTTAGAAGTAAGTTGAAAATGAGGGTTTGTCCCTTGAAATTGGAAATATGCACATTTCTCATAAGGCTCTTCAGCTTCCTGCCCTCACTTATGTTTATTAAGATATTTATGTAGCACGAAGGTCTAAGACATCCTTGTAAGAAAATGCTTTTGTCTTGGCTTTTTTTCAGTTAGTGTGCTTCTCCAGGGGACATTTTGGAAAGCCAGAAGAGAGACAGATAGCCATTCATGTATTTCTGAATCAACAATTGAGCAAAAAGTTTTTGTGGACAACCTACCTGGCTTTTCTCAAATGACATAAGGTAGCAAACCCAACTGTTCGCCCACCCCTTACTTTGGAGATTGCTTCCTGAGTGCTCTTAAAAGTCTCCGTGTTGATGTGTTTGCTACTGGCTTTTGTGCCATGTGTTGAACAAGAGCTTACTGTCAGTGCAAACTAATGAATTTTCTTCTCGAGGCTGGGTGGCAGAAACCTTTCCCATAGATCCGTGGCTCTATTTACATTTGTGTTCTGTTACACAGAGCATTGTATTGTGCACATGCTGGGTATCGTGTATCTGCCATGGGTCTTGCCTTTCAGTTCTAGCTTGTGTACATTTTGGAGACTGACCTTTTAAACACTGAAGCTGAACTGGTTTGCAAAATTAATTAAATGCTGGTACAATAATAGCACTTAGTATCATAGGTTAACTGCTACTGATGTCAGTGTTTGCAATTACATTTGATCACTTTTTTTTTTCCTAGTTTCATTGTGACTTTCATCATTGTCACTTCCAACTGTAACTCTGCTTGAGGTTGTTTGAGAAATTAAGAAATCTAGTTAGCATGATAGAGATTCCTTGTTTTCCTTGTTTCCTTCTCATTGATTTCTTCATTGTAAATAATACTTTTACAGGAATTACACACATTTGTAAAGGAGCCCCCAAACTGGATTTATGTGTTCTAAAAATAGTTTTTAGTCACTGTCCAGTGTGAACCTTTCCAATAACCTCAGTGTTCTTAAGTATAATACTATTGTACAAAAAACTTTGGGGACTTTTTGTTTTCTTGAGTTTGTTGGTTTGGATTTTTGGGGGGGGTGGGAAGGAGAATTTCTTGGTTCGCATGGTTTGTTTGGGATTGTTTTTTGGTGGGGGGGGTGAGGATATTGTGGATTATTTTGTTACATGAGCATAGCATGTTTTATGCACTGTTCATTTGGCCTTGTGCATACCAAGCATCCTAGGTGCAGTTATCTCTAAGCAAGAGACTTGGAGAAACATGGTCACTTTCTAGTATACAATATAACCTTCCAGTGCACAATTCAGTGAAAAGTGAGAGGAAACTTTATTCAAAAGGAACCTTGGTGATACCTCTCAAGCTACTAGAGTTTTTGTAATATTGGCCTAGTTCGCATCTCAATGAAGATAAAATCCTTTTGCGGGTATCGGAAAAGAGCATTCATCATGGCTGACTGCATTTCTTTTCTTTTCTTTTTTTTTTTTCTTTTCTTTTTTTTTATTTTTTTAGTTAGGGAATACTGTTTTGGCACTTTCAGACTTGGAAGGCAGATATATGTGCAGATTGGTTTGAGGTTCCTCAGAATTCTGAGGCAAGAGTTTTAGTAAGCTAATGTGGAAGGTCCTGCTATGGGTGCTGGCCAAAACAGTTCAAAACAAATAAAAAAGAATATATAATTCATAAGGAAAAATATTTAATCTTCAAAGTTTTTGGTTGTTATTTCTTCTTATTAGTCAAACAGATAAAACAATAGGCACAAGCAGTACGGGGAAGGCAGAAAATATGGGGTGAATTTGTGAGCCACAATTCACCAGTCTGCAAACAAACGGTGTGATGCCAGACAAGTTTGGCCATAAAAGAACCTTGACTTGGGGGCAGGCTGTGATTGTGTGTGGACAGATGGCTGCTTAGCAGTTCATAAAAATAACTTCTGGATACCTTTTCTCCAACTGTCTTGTATTTACCTGCATTATGCTTCAGAAAAGACAGGGTTAAATTCTCTAGTGTTGAACAGGTTTTCTACAATTCGAAGTGATGGAGCTTTGAGTTCTGAGTGTGGATAAAAGCAAAATTTTTTTTACATTGAGAAGAATGAAAGTGAGAGAGGGTTGGTAGCTTTGTGCTGCTAGATAAAGAACTTGCTTCTAGCCCTAGAATCTGGTTGGCCATCTGCAGAGATGTGTGGGAAATTCTCGGGGGTTTTTTTGAGGTTTGAATCGCTTCTTGGAAGCTTGGTGAACTACATAAAGAGACTTGAAAAGTGGACCTGACATTCTGTTTTCCACATTTCCTAATTGGGGTTCCCCTCTACTTTCTGTCATTCTTTACATCCTATCTGTCCTGTATTCGTATTCTGCCTAGTTGTTTTGCTTTGGTCTTTAAAGCTCTGTAACACATTACAGCAACATTGGAGTAGAATATTAAAAATAGCATTGCAATACTTATTTAAGAGAAAACCAGCTACTGCTGTGAATGAATCCCTTGGGGAAGAAGGAAGTGGAACTTCCTTTTATTTGTTCCCATGGGGAAATAGAGATATGAGTAGCCAGTTACTGGTAATCAGTTTGGCCACTTCTCCCCAACCTTTTTTACTTGTTAAATATTTGTATAAATGTACACGTTTGTTAAATATTTACATGGAATGCAAACATAATGCAACACAGAGAGCTGGTGAACATGCACGGTATTGCCTCTGCAGCTGGGTCTAAGGGTTTCCCAACAGGCAGCTTCCAGCAGGCACTTAAGCTTTACATGTCTAGTGGATTCTGTATCACATGCACAGTGGGTGGATTCGTGCAGCGCAGATTTATGCACGTGATTTAAAGTCCTCTGGGTAATGGAGACATGGTGCCTTGCATCTCCAGGATCCTTGAAGTGGCCATACATGCACGTGCAGGCAGACACTACACAGATGGTCAGAGTGAAAGGATATTAAAATGGCTGAGTTAAGCACTCAAAAGTTACAAAATGCCAGAATTGGGAAAATGCTTATGCAATATTAATTCCATCCATATATCTATATATTTCTTTGTAATAATCTTAAAATAGATTGGTTACATACCTTTCCCTCTACCTCCATAGGATGATTGGGTTTTATTTGGTGCATTAAGTGAGTGAGCTCTGGGGATGAATTAGAGTACATGCTGAAGGAGAGAGTTGTCTGTTGAACTCTTACCCTCCTGTGTTCCTATGAGTGTAAGAAGGGAAGGCATAATCTCATTGTTAAGGCAGCTGAACGTTGCTTTGGAGAAGTTGATCCTCTGCCAAGGAGTGTGATGCTGGGTAAGCCATTTACATCAATCTTTTAATAGTGGCCAGGTCAGCACCACTAATTTGTTCATAAATAGCTACAGTTGTCAGGTGGGTGATGAGTTGTGACTTGTGACTATCATAGCTCTTTGATCCAAATCTCCTAGTGAGCAGGATATTTTGTTCTCCCACGTGAAAACGTAGAAGAGGAGGTGGGGAAATAAATATGTCTGTGGTTGCTAAAGTGTTTGCGTTGTAGCTCTTGCACTGTTCCTCATTTTATGGGTTCTCTTAGGACTACACATGTGCATCTGCACCAAAGGCTGCTGGAGGCTGTATATTTTGAATACAGAATATGCAGTGCTTAATACTAGCAAGACCTGGACTTTGGGTATTTTGAGACTCTTCAGATCTTAATTTCTGACTGCCTCAGTTTACAGACTATAAAATGGAATTAATACATTCCTTTAGCACACAGAACTGATGGAAACATACCACTTGTAGACTGTCATGATGTTCTCAATGCAAGCACTGCAGAAAAAGCACCACAAATCTCTTTGTTTGGCTCTTTGTCTGCCTTTTCTCTATTGAATTTAGTACTTTGTCAGCTTTTCTTTTCTTTGAATTTTATTTCACTCCTTTTTACAGCTAGCTATGTAAGGTTGCTTGTCCTTGCCACATTGTTCAGCATTTACTGCAGTTTGATCAGTTGCCCTGCATCTGTTGAGATGTAGGATTGTGGGACAGTAACCCCTGAGGCACAGAAGCTTGAACAAAATCCTCCAAAGTACACAAGCTTGAACAAAAATTGTCAAATTGATATGAACTTCTGATTTTGTTTCAGTGCAAGTTGCCGCATAAACTCTAATCTTCCATGAATGTGAACTGTTCTAGTTGAGTTAGTAATTTAAACAATTTCATTAAGTTGAAGTAAGAGCCTTTTACATGGAGATAAGAGCTCTATGAGGAAGAAGGGAAACAGGAGTGTCTTAGTGAAAGGAAGAAGGGGTGGAGAGAAGCACTTCATCCTTCTTCATCCTCCTCTTCTCTGTGCTCATTTGAAAGTCTTTCTTCCTCCCTTCTCTCCCTCAGCCTTATGAAGAATATGATGCTTACTTTGAGCCATGGGCAAGATCAGGCTTGTGGGAGTAATACTCTTAAAGCTGTGATCAGAGGACAATGTTGATGGGCAGTGGAAGATCCTCTCTGTGGCCAAAAGACAAATTGGACAGTGCTGGAGTAGGGGAGGAAAAGATTACTGCCTTGCCAGTTTTTCATTGGTGAAAAGTGGCGTGGGAATGGGGGAAGAACTGAGAGGAGAAAGTGGAGGGTGGGACTGGAATGAGTGCAGAATCCGGTAGGTTGTGAGAAGAGAGAAGGTCTGGGGAATAGTCCTTGAAAGGGCTGGAAAGGGGCAAAGGCTGGCTTTGCTGTAGAAGTTGAATCTGGTGATTTTGCGGGAGGAAGGGAAGAGGCAGCACAGGTTTTGGTACTCCCGGATGGACCGGAGGCCTTAGAGACTCCCAGTTCAGCCAGCACCATTCCATAAATCTGTTATTTGCATGTCTGCTTTTCCTGTCTGCACATCATCTGCCTGGGCACAGTCTGTCTTCCAGGGCTTAATTTGCAAAGAGAGAGAGTACATAGGGCTCTGAGATGAGATGTTGCATGCTGAAGCCCATCTTCATGGGCAGTATTGATGCTCCTCCCAAGCACAGACACACTCAGTTTTCCTGTTGGGAAAAACACCCAGTTCAGTTGGCCAGAGCTGATTCCAGCCGATGAATTGCATGGAAAAGTGGTGAATCAGGCCTTGAGTTTGGCTCCAGTGCTGGCAGGGTCTGTGCTGCTGGCGTCCAATTTACTAGCCAAAAAAATTAGCCATCATTTTGTCTTGTAACTGACTGTAAATTTCAGATGTTTGAAGTGTCATTTGTATTATAGTCAAATAGAATTAATTTTGAGCATGGTGGAAAGCTGTGTTTTTAATAAAAGGCCACGTTTATAACTAATCAAGTAACACACGCAGTGATGGCTCCTACAGAAAAGGCAGAAGCAGCAAGTTGTTCTAGTTATTAGGAAGGTTATCAGACCATTCAGTGTTTAGTAACAGCATAGAAAAGGCCTGATCCTACAAAGTGCTGGGTGCTCTCAGTTGCTTTTGATTTTTGAACAGTTTTTGAGGTACCGCCGCAATGCACAGTGAACACCATGAAATCATTGAGCAAAGTGCAGAGTGTAGGAAATAGAGTATGAGAACAGCTTGCTTGTTCGTAGGAATAGCTTTTATTGCCCAAAAAATAGGGTATATTTACTTCTTGTTTGTGATAGACAGTTAAAGTAATAACTTTCCAGTGGTGGTCTCTGTTTTTATTGAATTTATAATATGTGCTGGCTTTGGATGTGCAATTTCACTCTTCTGCTGACGTGAGATGGAATTTGTGCTCTGATTGGTTCATGGCATGTCTTCTGTCAGTTCAGTGCCTGTATAAGCAGGGTTTGATGGTATGTAGTAACTTGGTGTGAGAGGCTAAGATAAAACCCCAGCTGTTTCTTAAGATATCGCCTGCTGTTATCAAGAGGCTCAGGTTAGCAATTTTAAGTGCTACAAGGACCTATGTTTCTGAACTGCTTTCCTGAAGAGAAGGTAGAAATGTACATGCCTGGCTATTTTAGGAATTATTCTTTCCTGAGTGTGCTTATACTTTATGAAATGTGGGCTCAGGGAATGTGGGTAATAAAGCTGAATTATCATCCTTGAGTGTTTGTAGATTAAGGATATTGTGTACAAGTGAGTCATGGTAAAAGCTGACTTAGGTTTAAAATACCAGCAACAACAACAACAGCAGAGAATGGATGGCCCAGCCAAGTGTCGGTCACGTCACTGTAATTCTTAAGGGATTCAGGTACAGCTGAATCGCCTGCTTCACTGACATGGATGCAACACACCAGCAGCCAGCCAGCTTCCACGATCCTGCCTGCTGACCAGTCCATGAAGAAATAGCTATCTGCCAAACAAACTGTTTGTTTTATTTCAAAGCCCCAGTGGGCCCAGCCCTTCCTGCCTAGCAGCTGCAGCAGGCTCTGTTCCTGCTCAGTTCCTGGCCTGGGAAGAGATTGCTCATTGGCCCAGGAGAGTGGTTCTCCATAACTGGCTTGTGAGGAATGCTGTGTGAGAGGATTTGTCCTTTCTTTTATATTGTTTGTTTTATTAAAGTTTGTTTATTAAAGTGAATATCTGGTCACAATAGAAACATGATTTTTAAGCCTGGGTATTGCCTAGAGAGAAGGATAGAGCACTATCAGGTTATTGCTTCCCCAGGATCAGAAGTACACAGGCAGCTCTCTAGATCCTTGTGGGCAGTGTAACCGGAGCCTTCTTTCTTCCCTCTTCCAGTTGAACTTGGATGGATCTGCTGTCGTCATCACTCCCTGCACCTTTGCAGGGGGGACAGGGATGTGGGAGTTGCTCCACCTGTGGCATATCTGATAAACAGAGGTTAGATCTCTACTCAAGGGGTACCAAAGCTAGCTTTGAACAAGCCAATCTAAGTGCTTCTGGCAGTCTAGCTGATGAAGTAGAGGGATCTGGATATGTTCATTTATACCACTAAAAAGTATGATTGTTTATGCTTGGAAGATAAATTAATCTGAGATGGTAAATTCATGCAGAAGGCCAAGTGTGCCTCTAGTACCCAAGATGGTTTAGCCAGCTTTGCACCATGCATGTACCCAATCAGTTCTGTTCATTAATTAAAAGTTTTGAAACTGCCAGTAAATTAAAAGTATGTTTGTCATACTGAGCTCCTATACCATTCTCTCATCAGTTGACAGGAGAATATGACACCTGCAGCTGTCACAAAAAGTGTGGGCAACAGCCCTAGTAGCCCTTTCTAGTAAGTGTGTGCCTTACATATGGTTAGATAAACTGTAATATGTCAACTTGCCTATTTGGGATATGAGATGGCTTATCTTGTGAACCCAGGAAGATGAATTTTAAACCCAAGATAATCTTGTTCAGAATTTATGGCTTTTGGAGCTGGAGCATCTCATCACTATATGATTATATGTTTGTATGTTGTAGTTTCTCTTCATGGAACGTAGCACAAATAATCTCAGGATTTCTTAGCAAATTGTCCAGGCTGAGGCAATTGTCTGGATGAGGGAGTGGTGTGGGAACACTGTTATGGACCAGTGAGTCAAAGACTGGAATTCCCTCTATAAACCAGTAATCTGACTGGTGAGTTAACATGCTCAGAGCTGCAGTGGTTTGGGTTTGTTGACACACTTCTCAGTGAGACTGGTGTTATCCAGTTTTCTGGCTAGGACTGACTTTGGACAGTCGAGTGAAACAAATGTTCCTAGGGAGAAGTAGAACTGAAGGCTTAAGGTTAAAGCAAAGCATCCTTTGTTGGCCTTGGAAGAGAATAGCAAGAGTGGTGATTTTTAAGTCCTGCAAGTGAGATCAGTGTTAAAAGCCTTGAGCAATGTGGTTAGGTCTGTGTCTACAGTGTACGTAGGTGCTGTGTCCTCATAGTCACAGCAGGGATTTCTGCTTGGTTTGTGACTTGGCTCAGTCTTCAAAGTTCACTCTGAACTACTTTCTTCTGTAGCTATCTGTATTCTGCTCTTATCGGACACCCAGACTTGGCACCCCACTTTGATCCAGTAGCTCTGCTGGGTAAACTGAAGTTTCATGAAGGCAAGGTTTAGGATGGACTTCTCTACTGAGGACAATTCATCAGTGTCTTGTTGATCATTGTCCCGTGTGCTGCAGAAGTCTTCCTGCAGGGCTCTTCCATTGACAATCCTCAGAGGACAGGTGGAGGTCCCCACCAGCAGCCAGGGGCATCCCTGTGCCCAGGTGTTTCCTCCTCAGCCATTTATGTTGCCAGCAGGAGAGAATTTCTCACCTCCTCTGTAGCAGACCTTTTTGGGACAGTAAGGATTTGTGAGATAAACAGGATGGGTTGCTAAGGGATTCTGAGTTAGCTGATTATAACCACATCGACTGACCTAGCACGGCTGTGGCTGAAGCCTGCTGGGTGTCACCACCTGCTCTTTGCCACCCGTTCTTTTCTGGAATGCCTTCTCCGATCTTGCTTCTAGTCTACCTGCTTCAAAAGGAAAAAAACTAGCTGAAGAGACCTGCACTACTGGTTATTTGATGTAGATTTTGCTAAAATGGACTGACACATACATACAGTTCTGGCTGGTGGTAGCTGTGCATGAATAAACATAATTACCCGTGGCTGTGATGTGGTATCTAGCTACTGTAGATGCAAAGCATGAATTTAATAACTGTGTATGGTGAAATGGTTATAAATGCACGACTGTGCAGTGTAGACAGGGCCTGATATATCACTCATTTCTACATTTGTAATTAATTGTAGGAACAAGATTGTTCTTTGCGTGTGTTCTTTCTTCGCTGCCAAGCACGACAGAGAGCTATAATGGTCTTATACCTTAACCTTGTAATAAAATATTGTTGGTTACCTAGGAAAGAAATTTCTTAATTAAGTTTGCTGCACAAAATCCCATCATGCTTTTTAAGATTTTTTTTTTTTTTTCTNTGAGTATAATCAACAACAAAATTTCTGATATTTAAGAAACATTTTCTGCATATTTTTTCCATCTGGATATAATGGAGCATAATTTAAGACTATGGGCAGAAGAGGGGGTAAATGATGCATGTAATGATTGTTTTAACATTTACAAGAAAATAATTTATTTAAATTGGATTAAGCCTTAATATTATCACACTTTTCTACCTGATTTAACGTGGGGGGAAGGGGGGGGAAAGGGAAGAAAACGATTTCATGGTGAAGTGTTTTAAGTATTTAGTATTTTCTTTGCTTTTTGATCATCCAGGCATCCTGCCCCACAGCCATGTAAATTTTCCTACATACAAATGTTCATTGCCATCTTTTACATTCCTCTGCTGACAGTGAAGAGGTCATGCTAAATCAAACTGATGGGGAAACTGGACATCATCTTTACCCTGAATTGCCCAGATTAATTCTACCACAACAGAGGTGGGGTAACAACAAAGAATAATTTGCTTTTATGTATT
>VZUA01042395.1:3407-24176 GCA_013401035.1 Horornis vulcanius
TGGAACTGTTGGAATTAGTATGTCAGGATTAGACCTGCAGTCAATACATGTAACAAAGTAAACTGAACAGGCAGGTCAGAAACACTGTTTAGCTGCAAGCACAACATACTTAGAATAAAAGGCAAGCAGCCCTTCAGCCCTACAAAAATGCCAAAGGAAAACAAATACCTGGAAAGTTCATTACTGTGTAAGAACATGGCTCAATTAGCAATTTCAAACCATGAACTAATACTGTACGTGTATAACAAACTACCTAGCCTTGTGCATTTCTAAGTAATCCAAATAAAAATGTTTGGTCCTCTTATGCTCTAACTTCTTGTATGCAATGGAGTTAAATACACAAGTCTTAGGATCTGGCTTTACGTATTTAAGGTAAAATGACAAAAATCCCCTTAAAATGAAGATTCTGTGAACCAAGTTCCTTCGGCCACGAGAGAGTGAACACACTATAAAACACAACTGGAGCCACTGTCACAGCAGGATGGACCTACCGTCAGACAACCCATCAGGCTCTGCTCAAATGGTCTCTGGAAGGCTCTGGGGTCTCCACACCAGTCCAGGAGCTCTGTTGCTGCATTATGGAAGTTTGCTGGGTTCTGTAAGTGCTGGAAAGAGAAGGCAAAGCAACATGGTAAATAACATACACAAGGGCTGACATACTCCTTTGTACATTACTGCCAAATCTGGCAACTAGGAACAGCCTGTAATTCAAAAGCAAGGCTTTAAATTGCACAGTGAATGCAGAAAATCCTACTTCATTCTCGTTAATACTTACACCATCTTCTGACATGACTTCATTAGGTAGAGACAAGCTGTAGATGAAATATCAGAGCCCCCCAAAGTCTTTCCTTCAAAGCACCACCTCTCCCACCTGCAAATCATAATGGATTCTACTTGGAAATCAAAATTTTCTGAGCCCAAATTAAGGGAGATTTTCAATATCTTTGAAGTGTGTTTATGCCCCACCGTCGGGACATGCCAGCACAGCACCTTCCAATAATCAAGATTTCCATCTTTGCTGCTGGCCAATGAGGCAAACGTGACAGATTCAGAAAATGCCAGGGACAGGGAGAAGCACGCTCACTGTACTGGTCCTTTCTAGGAGCCTTCATTTATATTGCTTGTGACAAATGGAGGATTATTTCTTAACTGAAAATACTTTCACATGCACAGAAGGCATGCAGACATTTCAGAGTGGAACCCTACCTCTCCTGAAGATGGTGGCAGGATTTTGAGAGGGGGGAAAAAAAAAAAATCTGGTTTTGTTTTGAAATTTGCATGGGCAATNTCTGCCTTTTTACTGAACAACTGGAAGTCCTGATTTTACAGGCAGTTAGTAAACTTACCTAATACTATTGTTCACACTGTCACCCCTCACTGTCTGCACTGCCAGAGTAGTCCAACATTTTAGCCAGAGCAGAGGGATGGCACAGGAAAGAAGAAACTCAATTTACATCAGTAATACTGCTACTAAATTCTGCAATTCTGGTGATGGTAGGTGTTTCATTGAAAACTCCAGAAACAACAAGAAAAGAGAGCATTTAAGAATTGTTGGGTTTTTTTAAGTAGCAGTTTTATAATTCTTGGAATCACTGAGAAAAATATGAACATGATATGAGTGTTTTATCCATGAGGCACAAATCTCAGGGGCATAATTTTTAAAATATATCATTACTTTTAAATCAGTTGCATAATTTGGGAAAATGTGACTGCTCATTTCTAAGCATCTGGATGAACTATAATGTTCACAACCTATTTTTTCTCCCTTCATCCCCTCATGCCTGAGTAGCTGCATATATTAGCTTTATGACAAATGAAGGGAAAAGGAAAAAATTCCTCCCATGCCAGGTTTTCAGGAGTTCCCAGTCTGTGAGCTTTTGGATCACATTACATTAAATAATTTTTATTCAATGAACGCTCTTGGTCAGAGGCCTTGTTTTAACACGAGATGACTGACATGCAGGGCACGGATTTTTAAAACAACAGCAGAATTTGAAAAAGCAGACAGGCATGGTGCAAAGTGGGTTTCTACCTCTGCTCTACCAACATGAGTACAGCTCCCACTACCCACCAGTGAGAGCTGTACCTAGACAGCATTTCAGAATTACATCTCTGGCTGATCATATAATTATTGGTGGAAGAGTCAAATGAGTGTGTATACAAATTAAAGGCATGAATCCAAGTAAGTACATGTAAGAAGCCATATTTTAAGGCTTCATGGAAAAAAAAAGCCTCCAATGAACAGAGCCAGCAGTTTGGGTTATGAATCTTCCAAGTAAAAGGGAAAAGGATGCCTTTTTGAACGCTTCACTTAAACCTCCAGAGAAGTGACTGCCTGACACCAAATCTCTCAGTGAATACTGCTCCTTCCACAGACCACTTTGATCTGCAGGGGAAACAGAGGTTGCTTCAAACCCCTGCACAACAGCACATGTAAGCTCTGCTAATATCAAATACACTGTTTCCAGAAGGCAAGAGAGGCACACGAGCTGGTGAACAAATTGCACCCTACTGAATACCTACTGTACTGATAGGACTTGGGTTACAGATCACTCAGAAGGGAAAAAAATACCCAGACTGAAAACCCCTTCCACACAGAAACAACATAAGGAAAAATTCACTGAAAGATATGCAATTCTGTATATGAAACAGTTTTTAGTAACCCTTCCCTCCTTGTAGGAAGGGAAATCAATTGACATCCACAAATCAAAAGCCCTAAGTAAGAGCTACATAATATTTATTCTTACCAGTGTTGCTGCTTGTCAGCTACACACATCTTCTACTAAAGCTTACAATGAAATTTCCTCATTGAGGAACAGACACTGTACCTGAATGGGAACAATTTTTACAGATATAGGCTAACGGATAAAAAGCAGGGCACACCCTTATCCATATGCCTGATTTTCAGTTTAGCACCACATAAGGGTAATTTCTACTTACTGTAACACCACCAAAAGCAGTATTTTTTTTTTCCTAGAATAAAGTTTCATCATGTATTAAACTTGCACTTTCCTATGGAAGAAAAGGCTAATTCCACATTACTGTGCCAAAGCAGGGGTGACCTCAATGACTTGGTTTTAACTGTTTGTTCTCTAACCCTCCAGGCAAGTTATTTCACTGCATCAGGACTGACCCCTGAGGGAGGAACTCTTATCAGAACCCACTTAAATACAGAGGGGATACTGAAATCCTGACTTCTTAAATGCAACTGCCTAACTGAAACTTGTTTAGAAACTCACTGGGCAAGATAAGCAATTCTATTAGTTCCATCAAAACACAGGAAAAAGTCAGAATACCAGCAGGCCCTGCCTCAGTGGAGAGGATTTGAGTAGTTCATGGGATGAGATAAAACCTGGTCCCGAGAGGACACTTCTTGCAATGTCACACACAGTTCTGTCTGGGACATATTTCTCACAGCTTTCTGACTTCCTAATAATAATTTTAAATTCAGGTTATCCTCCAGTTCTTCTTTTTTGCATTACAAAGGCCAAGGCTACTTTTGTGGAAAACAAACAGAAGATCCAGCATGAACCAAAGCATGAAGGCAGGTGCAACTCCTTCCCTCAGTTACATAAGAAAACATTCCAAATGCCTACTGTGACTTCTATTTATTGACAACTTAAACACTGTACATGAAGCAAAAAGCCCCAACGTCATTCACATCCTCACAACAAAAAGCCTGCCTGAGAAGAATATTACATCTACTATATCCATCGAACAGGAAATTAAAGAGACATTCTCAGTTCTTCATCCAAGAACAGAAGTACAAAACAAAGCTTATGCCAGATCCATCCACCAGCTTTGTTGTGAAGCATTTTCCATGCATGGCTCCATCCTCTACAACTGAAATTATTGGCAGCATGTTGAAGAAGCAAGGCATGTGTCTGAAGAGTCTTATCTGAAACTGTGCTTCTTGTAAACAAAGGGGAAAAATCCACTTCATTAATAACTGGTTCAGAAAAAAGTAATAATGAACCAGATCTGGTTATGACACATCTTGGTGCATCTTCAAAGCTGCTAGTGAAGGGCCACCTAATAACACCATGATTGCAAGCAATCATTTTTTCAGCAAGTGGAAAGGATTTGTATGAACAAAATCTGAAGCAAAAATGAACTAAGCCAATGAACTGAACAAAGCAGTTATTTACCAGATTGCCTTCAGTATCATTTGCTTTTCAGAAGACTATTAGTGAAACATGACAATTTCAATAATTGAAAAAATTTAGAATATTTTCACTAATCATTTATAACACCCCAAATCTAATATTCCCTTAGCCTGAGTGGAACAGAAATCACAGAAACACTTGGTGCATGTGAGCATACCATTATTGCAGGGATCACCAGGTGATGCTTTAAAGGGAGAGTCTGTGTTTCAGAGTCAGAATCTCTTGTTCTATGTAGCTCTTCAATTAACAGTATGGTGTAGAGGAATAGAGACAAGACTTTGCTCTCTATTTTAATATCTCCAAGAAGACTGAACTCTACCAGCAAAACCCTTTACTGAGGACTGCTGACATTTGAGCTGGATTCCAGGGAACATGGAAACATCTACTGCTGCTCATGACCACCTCTGGCTTAAACGCTCTCTTTACCTAAAGAACAGATCATCTTTGTAAATCTGTGTGGACATCCAGGCAGGGGATGCATGTAGAGTAGGACCCAAGTTCACCAAATTCCACTGCAACTGTCTGTGTGCCCATTCCATGGTTTACTGCTCTGTCATTTCCTGGAGCAAGGGCAACAATGATGGCATTTAGAGTTACATACAATAGCTGAGGTGAGGCCATTTTTGGTCCCAACATTTCAAAATACAGCCACCAGTTGAAATTGTTACTTCCTTCCAATCAAACAGTGATCAGAAAGTCTTGATATACAACAAAAAATCTGCAATAGGCACAAAAATATAACAAAAATATAAGCTTCATTCCACATATGAATTCAGGCCCTTATGAGTTAAAAAGGTATACATAATAAAGATCTTATTAGAAGGATATTAAAGCACAATTGAGTACTCTCAGTCATTTCACCAACACCAATGTGGATGAAAAACCACTTCCTGCAACCCAAGATTCAATATGATTTTGGAGACTGAAACCAGTTACCCACATTGAAATATGGTAAGGATGATGGCCTTTAAATATACAAGTCTGCAACACATTTGAACACTTGTGTACCTCAGACAGAACAGCCTAGTAAGCAATGCAAGAGTATCAGTCAAAATTAGGAACAATTACAGTGGTTTAATATTATCTCACACACATCAAGAAATGCTAACGTGACAGCAATGGTATGGAAAGTGAATCATTTAAACATGAAATCCATATGTTCCTGTTTGCTGCTATAGAAAACAAATGCTGAATTTCAATTTACAAATGACATATCTGGTGGAGGGTTTTTTTCCTCTTTTCTGTGGAATACATCAGACTGAAGGCAGAGACCTAATTTGCCACAATTTAACCTATTCAAAATGAGATGTCATGCAAATAAGTTTTTGAGCAGCAAACTGCTTAACTATGCTAAACAAGTTATTGCATTTATTTACGTGATGTCGCAGCAAATTATGAAGGCTGACTCAAGTTGTCTGTTTGTTTTGCCGAGTTACGTCTGCTCTGTGTCTCACTCCTTGATTTAATTGAACTGCTGAAGATAATATAACTTATCACACAGACATTATGCCATGTTGTAGATTCTAGGTTAATTAACAGTAGCCTACAGTCACTGAATTTCTCACATGGTTAGCCACTTGGACCCTGTCTACTGTCTAGCTTCACTAATCAACGAGTCTGGGAATTTTACATCAGCGACACAAAACACTGGCAACACAGGGAGCTTTTCAGTGCACAGAAAAAGAAAACACAGAGAGATGTAGGTAGGCTTTTCTTCGCTCTGAAATTAACCCCTTCCCACACTCCATGTGGCAAGGCTGCGTGCTTGGCAAGCATTCTGGTCCACCAGCTGGGGAAAGCAAATCCAGAAGGCAGCTGCTCTCCTGCAGGACAGAAAGTCTGGGCTGCTGTTCCACAAGCACTGGGGGCTGCTAGCCCTAGAAGGGTTCTGCCTCCCTCTGCCTTCTCCTGCCTGCCCCCCTGCACAGCACAAGAGGACACATGCCTGCCTGCATGGTAAATTATCCCCATTCTACACCAACAATTGCAGCTGCACTGGCCCTCCAGGACGGCAGGCAGGGCAGGTCCTTGAACCTTAGCACTAGCAGGGGAGACAGCAGCAGTGCGAGCCACTGCAGGGGAGGCCCTTCAGGAGCCCATGGCAATGGGCACGTGTTACAGCACCTCGTTTTTGCATACCAACACGAGTCTGAAGCTGACCTAAATCTTAGGATACATTTTGTTGGTAATGCTTTGTCTTAAGTCAGTTGTCTCTGTGAGCTCCCTTGCCCAGACGTACTTCCAGCACTTTCAGTGCCTCAGACTTGCTGTTCCAACTGTGATCTAACCTCCCAAATGCTGACTTTCAGTGAGATCCCTTATGTGACCACACAATCCTTAGACCTGACTCAAAGAAAGTAGCAGCAAATGAAAGGTAAGGCTGGGAAGGTACCAGGGCTCTGCTCCCAGCAGCAGCTTTGGATTAAACGCATCGCGAAACTTCTCCCAAAGGTGGAGCTGTATCATCAGAGTTAGAGGATGACACAGTTCAGTTCACAGCATAAATATTCCTCCTGCTTTGTAACATCCTCCTTTAGGAAAAAAAAAACCTGCATTTTCAATTATTTCAAGTCAGATAAATATTTTGTTACTAATATTCCTCATTATTCTCCATAAAACACAATGCATACAAAGAGAGGTGCCATAAAGAAACACAGATTTTTACTGTCCTGATACTGTACTTATTTACTCTTGAGGTAATCCTGAGACTTCAGCCAAATTTAAACAGGTTCATCTATATGCTCTCAAAACTTTCCAATAGGTCCAGAATTCCAAGGCACATAAAACCCAGTACAAGGCCCATCTTTTCCAAATGATGAGCCAGATACTCTGCATGACATAAATTTTGTGTACAGGTGGTGGCATTTGAAATGCCTCTGTACAATTCTGAGGTACACATGACCTGCTTGCTATTTTCAGCTGCAAGCATGCAGGTTTTCAAGCCTTTCTTGACAACAATGGAAATTAAACTTCTCGTATGGTTGAAAATCCATGAACTTAATAAAAAAACCAAAAAGCAGCTATCAAAATTTTTAAATAAAAGTAAGTATAGTCAAAACTATAAATGCAGAAACCGTAATTCCTTTGGAGCTAAACTGATAGATAATAGCTGGTGAAGGAGCTGACCCACTTCTCCCTGCCTACAGAACTTTTCCTAACTCTGGTGTGTATCTCACTCTGACCCTTGAGATGGGATTTGGTGCTTCAGCAGATTCTGCCGGGCAATTCAGACTATTTTTTGCCATCTTAATGCTCATGCAGACATGTCTGCAGTCATATGTAATGAAAATGCACTATTGTGCTGAAGGGGGGCAAAGTAGGGAAGAATGGGACCTGGACAGGGAAAGGGCAAAGAGAACTGACAGATTATATGCCCTTCAACTTCAACAACCTGAATTACTGTGCTCCTGCATGTGGGGCAAAGGGCGTTCAGCTTCCAAATGAAAACTAATCACCTCTCTTAAGAATGCAAATAGGATTCCTGGTCAGACACCCTTGACAGAGCACAACCAAGGGGAGACAAAGCTGCTCTCTGTGTGTTACTCAGTGCACAAGTACACGGCTACTAGACCTGAATTTGATAGCTTGCTCAATGCCATAAGACCTGCAAATCAGCAAGAGCCTTTTGCTTTAACACACTTATAGAGCCTCTACTACTCTAAACCCTGAGCAAGCTCTCTGAGTGAGCCCAACCATGAGCCTGTCTCCCCTCCTATGCAAAGGCCTTGACTTCAGATCCCCATCCACCACTGGACCAGAAAGCTCAGGTACAGAAATACAGGACAACACTACCCAAGAATACACTTTAAACGTAGAAAAATTACACAACCTGAAATAGGTGGGTTCTCCATCTTTATTCTTTTTTACAGTCAACTGTGATTATGCACACCTTGCCCTATCCACTAGCAGCCATACTCAGTATATTAAAAACTCATCTGCAATCAATATTCAAAACAAATTATCTTTTTCATGAGGATAGAGGGGAGTATTGAGCTCTTTTCTGTCTTTTGGGAGTGTAATTTTTGTTTATCTGGATATGGGTATAGATAGTTCAATTCTCTACAGTCCCTTTCGATATCAAAGATTGTTTTATTTAGCAAAAAATTAAAAGGCTCAAGCTGTGCACTCTGTATTCAGATAATTCCCTCCCCACCCCCAATTTAGTGTTTGTGAGATTGAGAGATCCCTAATTAATAGAATTATCTTGCACTTACATGGCTCATTCCATCAGAGGCTTTATAAATATTTTATTAGGCTCGCATTTTGAGAAGCACTAGATATACTAAGAGAGAGACTAAGACCATGTTAGCCATTCCTACTTACGAAAAACAGCAGAGTCACCTTTTCCCCCTTTGTCCATTGCAGCTTCTTTTTCAAAAGAAAACAAATACTGAGCAATGACCAGCACCTCTTTATCAGATGTTTTAACATCAAGAAAATACTGGGCAAGATCACATGCTAAACAAATGAGAAAAAGAACAAATAAAAAATATGAGCATCACTGAACTGAAAAAAACCCCAAGCTATGAACTATAAGGGAACAAAATCTATATTGATGCAGATTTTCATAGATACTTCTCTCATACACTTTTAGTATAAAGTGTATGTATAATTCAGTACCGATTTGAGAGAAGGTGAATTCCTGGTAATTGAGCAACCCTGTTCTGCTGCCTGGATCTCCTATACTATGACTTTTGTGAGGCTGACTGCACACCTGTAAGCATGTGCTGGAGCAAAGGAAAGATACTGCAACCTTGGCTTGTCCATTAGTTTTACAAAAGTGTAAGAAATGGATTTAACATCTGATCCTCAAGAACTATACACAGAAGCCAGAAGAGCTAAAATATGATTAATTCCTTAACTCTGCTGATCAGAATTGCATCATTGTCCTCCTGCTCCATTCCTTTTGATCTACAGAACTGCAGCATATTTATGATGCACTTTGATAAAACTTTACATTAAGTAAGGCAACACGCAGCAAATTAAATTTCTTCAGCCATAACTTGCTGTTCCTGTGCTGCCCAGGAGGAAACTGTGACTTGGGGGTCTAAAGGCTGTGATCAGACCTGACTGAAGATGGAAATGTGGCACACTAATGGCAGTATGTCTTTATGTCACCTCTTGATTGTTGGTGCAGTCTTTGTACCTTCCTCACCCCCAGCATCTGCACTGCTATTATGTCAGCAGAGAGCAGTGGGAACAGTATGCTTTACAAAGACTCCACATAATCAGAGGGGTCAGAATTATTTTTCCTCAAGCACACACAAACTGATTTTATGGGATATAAGTCAAAAGACAAAGGTACAACTGCTCTTTCTCCAAGGTTCAGTCATTCAAGGATCCAGTCTCTCTCTTTAAATTTCCCATTACAGTTCAAGAGAGTTATGAAATCAGTTTGCCTAACCAGTTCACTTGCTCTTCTTGGCAAGTGAAACAACCCATTTTCCATTAGTATCTCCCTGTTATACCATGCTAGCATGAGATGTCTCTCTGTGTGACTTCAGCAACAATGCTGAGGCTTCTTCAGCCTTACCATTCCAACATTGCAATGATACAGGAGTTTTCTTCTCAAATGCCCTTGTGATTTTCAGTCAGTAGTTTCAGTGCTAAATATCTCAACATATCAAGGAGTTAGTTTTCTCAAAAAACTAGTTAGTTAGTTAGTTTTCAGTGTCCATACTCTTTCTGTTTGAGTACCACTGCTCTATTAGAATAATGTTTCATTATTACAATAATATTTACCTAATTTGGTAATGGATTTTATTGATAAAAATAGGCTTGTGTGTTCTAGACTTGCTTACCTGCTGTCTTGACAAAAAAGAATCTGATTTCATAATGTGTTTTAGTAGACAATTAAGTGAAGGACTCAGGCAAAATGGGGTGTCTACATAAATATTTCTGTGTTGTGAACCATTTCATAATTTGGGGTACATATCACAGCACTATGAAAAGTCTGGGTCAGTGGGGTTTTTTTGTGTAGTTCTTACCTTATCAAGGTGTTTTAAGGACATTAAAGAATACATAATTCCTTTACTGGAAGATTATTGCCAATAGTGCATTCTTTAAAAAGAAGCAACACCACCTAAGAGTATAAAGTGNACTCCTCTGATATATGTAACTGAATCAACTCAAAAAAATTAATTAAAATAGATATATTTATTAATTTTCTAAATTTCAGGAGAATAAATTCACTGATTTTGAAAAATAACCAATAGCCTTCAGTATATCCCATTGAACAGCAGCACATTTGTTGGACATATTTCATTCTGCAATTATTTTTTTTTACTCATTTGAGTAATTTACTTAGTTATTGAGCTTTTTATAGCACTTTTAATCAACTGATTTAATCTTTATTATTTTAATCTCTTAATCTATGCAGAGATAAAATCTCAAGGTGATTACTTAAAATGATGACTTCACAAACTGATACCACTCTAGAAGATAAAAAACTCACATGACCTATTCTCACAGGTCCTACCAGCCAGCAAGGCATTACAGAGATATTTGCAAATCAAAAGGAAAAATGCTTCCCCAGACAGTTCTTCAACTACAAAACTGCCCAGAGCGCCTGCTGTGTGACCTGCTCATGTACAGTGTGTTACTGCACAGAGGGAAGAAGGAGTGAACACCACCAGTGAAGAGACTTTTCCTTCAGGAGATGATGGCAGAGGTTTGCACAGCTGAAGGCTCTTGGTATTAACAGTACTTTCCCCACTATAACTCTTTTGAAACCACCTGCTCTTACAAATGGTAAAAATGGTGCATGGTCCTTACGTGCAAAATCTAAGCCATGCCTTTATGGATCTTCTGCTGCCCACAATAGCAGTAACTCGAGTAGCAAGTGCATATGTAAGAAGGAAGACCCAGAAATGGCAGGACTGATGTCAGAGATGTCACCAGCTGTGTCACACTGACACAAGCTCACTGTGGAGCTTGACCTTGCTGCGGAAAAAAGGACTTCCTATGCTCATCTGACACCAAGGTGACATCATGGACTCAACTCACAGATTTTCAGAATTTTCAAATATTCATCCTTATTTACCAAAAGACAATTTTAAAGAACAGGCCGGTTAAATTTGTTGCACAGAAAATAATAAAATTATACTAAATTCTATGGGTACTGGAGGTTTTCTGTGTGAGTTTAAAATGTGCATTTTCCATTTTGAAACGGAAATACTAAGGGTACTAACACAACTAATAACACCCCAGCCCTCAAGGACAGGTGCTGCTGTAAAGCAGCAGAACTGGGAGAAGCTGCCACAACTTTACCAATCCGCCTGACAGCATGATGGGTTAAACTCCACCCACTGGAATTTTGTCAGACAAACAAACCAGCCAAATGCTGCACTCAACAAGAAGGTGCTCTCTTCCCTTCCCACCAGAAGTGCTTCTAGCGAATTGCCTCTTTGCTCTTTCTCTTGCAGCTTCCCTACCAGGATGCAGGATCTAACAGAGCAGGAATGTTGACTGACAAGTCTCTAAATGGACTAGAGGAGCCAGGGAAGCTGGTCTGCTGTCAGCTTTTCCTAAACATACTTATGTCTAGCAGAGGAATATTCCAACAGACTGAGCACAAAAGCAGACAAAGAACTTGTGACTATAGGCCTCAGAAAAAAAGATACAAAAAAAATGTGGCTACTACACAACACTGATGGACCATTCAACCAATAAACTGTAACACTTGATGCTCATCAAATGTCTTTTTAAGGAAAAGGTATTTTTCCCCCTTAGCCTTCCTATTTCATATTTAGCTGCTAAAACCCCTGCAACACTTATACAGAATACCAAAGAAAGTCCATTCTAAATAAATGCACTCTTTGTAAGAATACTTCTAATTTTCAAAGTTCTTCAAGAATGAAATTTTCATAAAACTACTGTGGACAGTTTTGTAAGCACATGCAAATGAAAAAAAAAAATGGGAAGCATTTTTCCTTTTATTAAAATCTTTTCAGCTGTAATTTCATACCAGTCCTTGGTAACCAGTCCAAAATACACTAAAAATGACATGTTTAGGATTGCTTAGAATTTACATGAGTCTGCAACAATAACACTGAAAAGCAGAAGAATTAGTTCAAACACTTCAGCACTTAAAAACAGTTATGTAAATATACAAAGAATTCTGTTTTCCCCTGAATTGCAAGCTACCAAAAACCTAGCTGTTGAATGATGAAAGAAATGGGCTTGCTTGTTTCCAATTTGAGCAAGAAAATATCAACACAAACACAGCAATTACAACTTTTAGCATATCTCTCTGAATGGCTGGGTAGGCACTAAAAAGCATTGCTAGGCAGCAATTCAGCAAGCTTTCTGGAAGGAAAGGGAAGAAATGCTAATGGGTTTCTGGAAATCAGCTGTGTGACGTGTGTCTCCGACTACGTGGTGCTCCAGCATCATTTGATGATACTGGTCAACGTGCTCTGATGTACCATGACACAAGCAGCAGAAACAACCTTCTCTGCTCCCACCACGATCTAACACCTTTGACACCAGAGAGCCTTTTCACACTGCAGCTTAACCTGTTACTAACATTTCAGCACAGCTTTAGGACAGAGCCTAACAACTGCACTCAGCACAGCAGGAAGATATTACACACCCTTTCTGAAAGGGGTGGCTTCCTCATAATTTAAATATAGACAGGTTTTTTTTCCATCTACTTCTTTGAAAGAATTTCAGAAGAAACATACAGAAGCCTTACCAAACTGACTGACAGCAAACAGAGACACAAAAGGTAGAAGTCCCTAGATTTATAATAGCTCAAAGTTTTTCAAGTAAACCCATTAGAAAAAGAGTAGAGAGATGTTAACCAACCCATTGATTTTCCCTGGCATTTGCTTCTAGCACTTAGCAAAAGCAATGGGCAGTGTCTGGTTAAAGCCACACCTCTGGACTGCTATGGAGAATGCTTTAAGAAACCCAGTCTATTCTTTACTGGGATTTTCTATGCAGCAGGAGCCAAGTTAGCCCCTTTAGAAGGCTGTGCCTGGGCAGCGGGCAGCAAGGAAGCTCTCAAATTCAGCTCTGTGCCTGCCTGAGCCAGCTCCTGCTGCCCCACAGCTTCATGGTGGACACTGTGTCAGAGCCATCTGAGCCATGAGCCCCCAGCAGATAAACAGATTATTACTACAGCCTCGGATATGGCAGGGAATTCTCAGGGGCTATCACACCTCTGCTCTGCAAAGAAGTAATTTTGTGGTTTTGTTTGTATGGATAAAGACTTTAAGAAAAAAGCCTGCGCCCTGAACATCCAGCTTCCTCCAGTGTATCCTGAAGAGCCTCCTGTGTCATGACAAACTAATTGCATGTGTTAAGGAAAGCCTGTTACTTTGGCTTTTTCCACTGTACATCAAAAAAGCTATGTTTGATTTTAACGCACACACACTTACAAATACTAAGGGAATCAGCTACAAAGAGACCACACAAGCTGTTCCAACCTTCCACAGAAGTCTGGGGGTTTTTTTAAGCATAAATACACAGCCACCTCTTCAGTTTGCCCTTTCATCTATTCTGAAACACTTCTTACCACACACTTCATTTCCTAACTAGCTGATCATATACAAGTTTTGGGTTTGTACCTTTAAAGCACTGAAAGAGATGAAGGTAAAACACAAGCTTGATCCTGGAACAGAAGTCAGCAAGGATATTGTGGGTGTCTCACAAGTCACAGAGCTGGGAAGAAAGAAGCCTGTCCTGACCCTGTGCTGAAACCTGATCTAGTTAAAGAGGCACATGGATTACCATTTATAGCATTTCTCAGGGGCTGGAGTGAGGGGCAAGGAGGGCGGCAGGCTGCTCTCAGTCTGGCTGCAGGCTGCCAGCAGGGTTATAAAGCTTGCAGATGCTGGGCGCCAAGGAAGGATGGTTTTCCTCCCCCTGTTGCAGTGCACCTTCCACACCACTGCTGTGTTAACCACCCCAAAAGCACGTGTGTGCTCAGGAGAACAGCAGCACTGTTTGCTCACAGTCTGGGAAAAGAGGATAACAGGCAAAACCAGGAAGAAAGGGCAGACACATTTTTGTCTGACCCTGCAGTTAATCCCCAGAAATAGGTTAAAATACATCTATATGGCCATGCAAGGTAGTGCTTTGCTCCCAAACTCAACATGCACAGAGCAGTGTGAGGTCCAGTACTCAATGGGTGAACTGGAAATTACTCTTTCTACTATTAACCAGCTAATGCCCAGTCTCAAAGAAAAAGGTAAATGTTCTCAAACTGGAAATTTATGACCCTGTGACAGAGTTGAATGTCTTCCAAAAAGGCAGTTAGTTTCTGTCTTTCTCCACTCTTTCTCCACTATGGCAAAGATAATAGCACAAGATTTTGGAACTATGAAAAGCAAACAGCAGTTTTGATGCTACTTTTTTCAACAAAACAAATTTTCTTAAAAAAAAATCAGTCATTATTTTCCAACAAAACTACACATAATGTCACTTGCACAAAAAAAAGAAAAAAAAGCTTTCTGAAACATATTTCTGGTTTTCAGCCACTGTCTTAGTTAACTGCAGTTTGTCATGAGTTGAAAACAAGAGTTTTCTTCTTCTCTTCTTTTTTTTGGGTCTAAACAGAATGGGGGAACCATGAATTCACAAGCATATCCAAGCAGGATAGCTCCTTTTCAGGCATCCTTTGAGCTCTGACACAAGCATGCTCCTGGTCTACCAGAAAACCCCAAGCTTTGTGCCAAGATCAAAGAAAACAGAGAATGCTATGCAAATTCTGGGCAGCCTGACCTTCCTCCCTTCCCCCTGGCCTTCATGACTGGAGAAATACCCAAGCTGCATATGCAAAACAGCACTATGTATAAATGAAGTTAGTGGTTTAACTGACAGAGTACCCATTATATAGGCAAAATTATCTCTTTAAAACTTTAAGAAGTGTAATTTGATATTCTCTTATCTAATTAAAATAATATAAATTATGTACAGAAACTGACAGCTCTAGAAAAAGGAGCTGAGCAACATCCTCCATTTGTCTCCACTTGATGTAAAGGTCTGTTCTTACAGCTAGAAGGTTAAATTGTTCTGCAATTTAACCTTCATTCTTCATCCTGTGGGCTAGGATGGCCAGAAAGGACACCAATTTGTACCAGTCAAGGGCATGTTTTTTTCTGAACCAGATAGTTATTCATAAGAAACTGGGATGAAATCCTCAAATTCGTATTTTCCTCAGGCCTCTGAAGGACCATTAGATGCATTAACTTTCACTGCAGATGATGAAAGAGAGATACCACAGAGCGAGGCTGGATTACCACCAGCAATTCTGCAGGAAAAGATTCCTTGACCTGTGAACTAGCTTTGTTTGATTCATTTTGAAACCTCTCTTGTAAAGGAAATACGGAGAGAAAAATCATCTGGTTTAGGTGTAGGTTGTAATTTTTTCTGTATCACCTAAAGCATGGTCAGATTTGCAAAAACCCACACATTCCTGCATTACAACACATTCTAGAAAATATAAACTTCCACTAATATCTAGGCAAAGCCATAACAACGTAATGATGGAGTTAAGAGAAGAGAAGAAAAACACATTCTCATAAAATCAAAGAATTTATCAAGTTGGAAGGTGCCGTTGAGCATTAATAACTTCTTGATCCTCACAGGACTAGCTAAAATTAAATCATATTACAAAGAGCATCACTGGGATGTTCCTTGAACTCTGACAAGGCTTGGTGTTGTGACCACTTCCCTAGGTAGCCTGTTCTAGTGACTGACCACCCTCTCAGTGAAGAGCCTTTTTCTAATGCCCAGTCTAAATTTCCCCTGACACAGCATCAATGCATTTTCCTGTGGCCTATGGCTGTTCACCAGAGAGAGATCAGTGCTTCCCCTTGGCTGCTTCTCTTGAGGAAGTTGTAGCTAAGGAAATAAATTTAAAAATCCAGAGCTACTCATCCAGTACTACCCCCATGCTTATCTTTTATCGGTTCCTTTGATTTAGGGTGCCTGTGTCTACAACACAAATCTATCAACAGAGAAATGCTGTGCTGCCTCAAAAAGCAATATGCATATGTCCTAGGGCACAAGTAGGCAGGCAGGTTTTTAACTAAGCTAATACAAATAAAAAAATAAAGCAGCAGGACTCTGCCGTGACCTGACCTGACAAAGAAAACTGCTCAGACAGCAGTGAAAAATTATTTGGGAACATAATTTCATGGAGTAATGAGTTTCTGTTTTTCCAATTCAGAAAATTTCGACCAGTCTGAAGAGATGAACTTTGGAGCTCATCTTCTGGGTCCAGATGGGATCTTCGAAATATCTGTGTGCAACTTGCATTTATGCACCTGTTTGCTGCATGCATGCATGGATTTAGAGATAAACACAGGAAATATCAACATAAAAACCCGTTCTCTTGCTCACCTCCTCTAAAAGGACCATCGCTATGAAAATTCTGTTAGGATTGTTGCATGTGGATAAGAACGTACATATGGAGAGAATACACACTGCCTGCAACCCTAGAGAGCAAAGTTCACTGAGAAGGGTAAAGCAGGGAAAAAGGGTCTCTGCATCCTTGCCATTGCGGCTCCATGAGGTTATAAAAGCATTTGCAAACACAGTTACAGTGGGGAAATCTGTAAATGAGACATAATTCACTGAAAGGCAGTGGCATGTGAAGAGCCCTTCATCTTCACAAACAGATGCTTCTGAAAATTTTACCTCTCAAACAGAAGTTTTTACAATCTCCATGCAAACTGATTAAGCTGCACTCTGAGCACTTGGAGGCATGCCAACCATCCAAGTTCTGTGTCTCCAGGCAGTGCAGGTCTCAGGTCAGCTGGTGGATTAAAATCAAAACTGGCCCACTGGAATTGTGGATTACTGTGCTCAGAGCACCAGAATGACGGCCGCCCGCTGTGACCCTCCGGGACTGAGCTGGCAGGACAAGCACCACTCTGCTTCCAGCTGAGACAGATTTGTTAAGTCTCCAGGCTGAAAATTTCTTAGAAAGGTGTAAGGGAAAGTCTGGCTTTTGAGGTTAATACACCAGCTCTCACAGCAGATACTCTCTTCAACGAGATTACAGTGTGTTATTCCTTCCCTCCGAAGGGCAAGGACACTCATTAAGCAACAGGTACCTGTAATATGCAACACCTGCCATACAACACCCAACCCTCATTTAGGAGCAGAGACCTCCACCTTCAGCTTACCTGTTTTATGCACTGCAGCCGGTCATTGGTCTGCTGTATGTGCCTGTCCATAGAATTCATTTTGATTGTCTCCACTTTCTTCTACCTGAAAGCCATTAAAATCCCTCGATCTGCAAGACAAAAAGGACAATAAAGATCACTGAACATGGTCCCTACACTTCCACCACCTGAACAATTGAACAGAGCTGCTTGCAAGAAACCCCTGAGCACACCAAGATAAAATAATAATAATAATAATCCCAATAACAATGACAGCCTGGCTTTTGCAAGGACAAGGGCATGGGGATTCTTCCTAATCTTCCTCTAAGAGAAAATACCTGCCATAAATATTAAATGAATCAGATACAGCAGAGTATTACATGGCCAAAAATAGTACAAAATGTATGCCGTGAAGAATCTGGATTTCTGGATTGAAAAATAAAGGCAACAGGTATATTTTGGACTCTCCTCCAACTAGCAGATCTATTTCATGAACCCTTGAAATGGCCAAGAGGACAGGGCAGGAAGGACTGGGATTCACAGCTCAGCCCAGACTTTAAGAATGACAAATATCCAGATGCACAACCAAGCATATACGGAATAGGCCAAATCTTCAGAGCAAAGAGCTGCACAGCTCCTGCCTTCTAGAAAAATTGTGTTCATTCAGGTATCCACAGCTGAACAAACTACTTGTTACTTCTGGAAAAACATGGCCTGCAGTCTTTTGGTCCATCTCTTAACAGACTATGTAATTTAAGGCAAATTAAACCTTCCTGTAACTTTTTTAAAAAAATCTAGAAAATAAAAATTAATGCTCAGAGTAGTATTTGGAGTTCCTGGACAATGAGTGGGCATAGAAATATACGCCCAAATGCCCTATTTACACCAAACTTTATAGTAGCACAAGCAAGGTCCCAGTCTTGCACAGAAACCTGTCCCTCATGAACCTCTTCAGTGGCACTGAGTGGTTTGTTATTCAGAGCAGTGTTCATGACAAAACTGTTTTCCACTCCCTCCATACATGTACGAGAGAGAAAATTTTTCAGTTGTCTGGTTAGAGAAGCTGGCTGTTTACCACTTCTGGTACACAGCTCAACATCTCCTCAGTTAAACAACCCCAGCACTGTCCATACTCAACCCCCTTGAGGGGAAGAGTGTTCCCCATAGTGGGAACCTTGATTACACAGCTCTCACAATGAGACAGACGCCAGACCACAGATCCACACACATCCCACACACCCAAACTGCCGGAGATTTCTGTACCTAGCTGATAATGTTCTTTCATGGTTCCTGATGGATTAGACTCAGGGGAAAAAAATCTTTTCTGCTAAATAACTAAATGAGGTCTTAGAACAGCAGCCCAAGCTCCTCCACCTCTACGCTCTAGACACAAGAGGGTTCAATAAAGCATTCCTGTCAGTAAATTGTAATATTTATGAAACAGAAGAGCCAGTTTCACAGGCAAGTATTATCTTTTGATTATGCCACTGCCACCTTCTCAATAGCAAATGCCATCCAAAAGTCCTTTAGCAAATGCAAATTGATATATTTTATTAAAAGCCAGTTACACAGTCTTATCTAGCTGTAGGACCCCCAAACAGACCTCAGTAGTCATGAAGTTTAATCTCTCAGTGGACAGCACAGGTATTTATCAGGAGATAAGCTAGCCTAGGCATGACACTACTTCAGCAGTGATCCATCTTACAAGCTAGGACACATTATCTGCATTTTAATTGAACATCAGCACAGACGGAGAAGGGCATACTGAAAACAAATATATATACAAGCACGTAGATGTCTGTTGAAAAATTTGAAGACATGCAAAATTATCTTTTTATTTAAGAAAGTCATGGCATTTTTGAGTTATACAATTTCATGTGTACACATGTAATATCACCCCAGTTCACTGCCTTACAGTTAACCATAAACAAAATCAAAGGTTGCTATCAGCTACCTGAGCCACATCTCATTTTAGTACTTGTCCAAATTGCCATTTCTCCCACATGGCACAGGTTCTCAAAGCCCATCTGGAAAAGCAGAGAAGCAGAATATACAAAAGTAACTCACCTAACTGAGCTGGAACCTGACAAGGCTCTTGGAGGCAGGACTGGGAGTGCAATCCCCTACTCTCCTACACAGACAGGGCACACAAATTCTGTAATAGACTGATCAAATTCAGTCTCCAAAACAGTTCTGGTTTTAAAACCCAATGGCTGTCATAGAAAGGCACTCTCTAACTCTCACCCTTCCCCTAGTGACTCGAAGAATTTTCACTTCCATGCTCAATTCCGCTTGTTCTCATGTCATTAGCTAGCTCCATGGCTGAGTTTGCCCTGCCAGGCTCCCTCTGCCTCTTCCCCCTCAGGGCACGGATGGACGATCACCCACCAGCTGTTACTGCTGACAGTTTGCTACTTTCACAGCCCAATCTCATTTATTCTCTCCTGGTCAAGAGAACGCCCTCAGCCCACTAACTCTCCTGGACAGTAAACATTTGTTGCACGAACCAAACAGCCAAAATTGTACACATGAAGCCTCGTCACACACAGTGACACAACGCTTTGTATTTTAAATGCCCTGCCTCACCGCCGCAAGACTCGTCTTTATCTTTCTCTCAGACACATCATAAGAGCATCAAATAGAGTCATTTTTTCCAGCGAGCATACTGGCTCTAAGTAATTTCTGCTATAAAAAACGCAGAGCTTATTAGTGGGAAACCATTATTATCTGGAAATTACTCTTTCATGGGCCTCAGCAAGAATTAAAAGATTAAACATGGAAAGTGAAAATTATCATAGAGATCAGAAATTTCACCATGGCAGAATAAGCATTTTGACACCAGACCATTTTGGCTGGAAGAAAAATAACAGCAGAATTAAATTTCCAGTAACTATACCTAATACATGGGTATTGCTGTACTCTGGCCTCGCTCCTCACATGCACATCCACGTCCTGAAAATTTCAAAAATGCCCTTTCTGTCGATCTCATCCTATTTTAAAAGTAGCAGGAAGATCACCTTAGTCGAAAATAACAGTACTTAAGATACAGAAAGGCCGTCAGGGCTGAATAAGAACAGACTTCTATTCGGTTAAGCGCTGTGCACTTATCAGGTCACAAGTGAAAACGACTTTGCAGGGTCCCTGGCTGGCCTGTGGTGTCCCTGCATTAGACAGCACGCTAAGATTCAGGCCTTCGAGCAGCTCAAGAGACAGCAGGGGATATTGCTGAGCAGGATTAAGGGTACTGGCAGAGGAGGATAGAGAAGGGAATTTCTCCCGGTGCTTTGTAACAAATCCCCTCTGTTTGATGCACACATTAGCCAGAAAGGTTGTACACTACTGCTTTACATGCTAACTCCATCCAAAAGGATAAACAAAAAAAGAAGTGTTCCCAGCACCTTCTGGTAATTCAACAATAAAAACCCCCTTCCTCTTTCTTTTCTGAGGCAAAGACCCAGTCTCCCCCTCTTAAAAAAAAAAAAAAA
>VZUA01042395.1:37756-52528 GCA_013401035.1 Horornis vulcanius
TGAAGCTCTAAAGTTAGAGCTGTTTGTCATGTATTGCTCAACATGAAAAATCAGTTTGGTTCACAAAAGAGACATTAACAAAAAACACTAATTCTTTTAAAAGATCCATTATATGCTCAGGGTAGCCATTTTGACTGATTGTGACATCTATCCTGTTAACTTCTTTTAACCAGACACTAAGCAGATATATCCAACAGGAGATCCAGTACAGCCTATAGATTAAGGAGCCCATACAGAAGTACTGAGTGACAAGAACAGCAACCCATACCTTGCAGGGTCTAGTTCCTGTATTGCATCACCTTCAGAAGGTCAGAAAGGTGTTAAAGAGCTGTAACACTTAGTTTCCCATGGCCTCTGGGTACAGAGCTCTCTAAAATGCGACCTTCTCTACTTGAAAGAAACCCTAAACCTTTGGCATACTCTGTTTGGCACCATTTTCAAGAGTGCTTTCCATTCATCAAGCACAGTCTGAAGGAAGGCAGTATGGCCACACCCACAAAGGGGATTTCAATTCCCTGCCATTATCAACAGCATTTCACATGGAGACGGATGAAAAGGAAAAGGATATAGGAAAGGACAGGTAATATTTTGGAAACCTGCAGCAAGACATGCAGTTTTACTGCTGTGTCATTCTGCATGCCTGTGAAGCATGTGATCTGTCTGCATGAGGACATCCAGCATGAGCACCACTGCTGGGGGTACCAGCAACTGGGGACAGTTGGTGCAAAGAAATAGTTTGTCTGAAGTAAATTAACTTAGATCTTCCCTCATGCTTCACTGGTTACGATAGCACAATACAAACCCTCATTCTCCTTAAAAATAAAAAATTAAAAAAAAAAATCAGCAAAACAAAGGATGGAATTGGTTTGACTAATTTTGCTTCACTGACTTGATGTAGAAAAACAATCCAAAAAGGAAGACCATGGCAGAAAGCTGGAATTAATTAAAGTAAAAAGTTGTTGGTTTCAGGCTACCCTTCTATGCAGCAAGATGAGAAAGGAATACTAACCAAAGTCTAATCTCAACCAGGACACTTTAATGCTCATTTTTAAATATGTCATCTAAGAAAACAATGAATGAAATAGGCTTTAAATTTGTTCTTTCTTCAGGGAAAAGAAATAGCAAAGGTATTTAAAATTAAACAGGACATTCACAATTAATCTGCTTTTTAATTAACTTACTTTGCCGCTGTAAGTGATTCTGCATTTACTCTCATTCTTTTGAAAATTCCAAAGTGCTACTTCTGACCTGTGATTTACTGTTGCCGTACATCTTTATAAGCAGTACTTTAGTTTAAGTGGCAGTTGCATATTAATTACAAAGTTAATTATGTACTATGTAATCATGCTGTAATTCATTAGTTTACTCCGCAGTGCGAAAGGATAATGCTAAATGGAAGACCTGATGCAGAGTATTTTAGTAATTTACATTTTTTGCATCAAATATTCAAAATATTAACCAGAAAACAATGTCTGCACTTGAAGAAGCCTATAAAACAGCTCATTGTGATTCTAGTAGGAATTGTGCTAGAACTTTTCCTCTTTAAAAAACAGCTGCAGAAATTTAAGCAGGGTAAAGTATCTTCCCTAAAACCAAGTACAAAGTTGCTAAGACCAGGGCAAAAAATCAGACAAGTTCAAGCATTCAAGTTTGATGCTTAACATGACTCATCCTCAAAAGACATGTGCCCTCTGCTTTCTCAAATCAGTGTTTTAAAGATGTTTCAGCTTGTAAACCTAAACGCTGATGCATCCAGTAGTATAAATCACAGTTGAAGATATTGGCTGCAGGCTTTTATGATTCTTCATTACTGACCCTTTGCATGAAGTACTTATGGCCAGGTAATTTACTACTGGTTTCTGCCCAAAATCTGCAGGG
This sequence comes from Horornis vulcanius, assembly GCA_013401035.1. NCBI lineage: Eukaryota > Metazoa > Chordata > Aves > Passeriformes > Scotocercidae > Horornis > Horornis vulcanius. The sequence continues at coordinate 39,635 of VZUA01042395.1, forward strand.
AAATGCAATTCCTGTTTGCACAGGTCTCAAAATAACTCTGTTACTACAGATCTATGTTTCCCAACAGAAGTACTGAACACAAATGTAAATATTTATTTTTAATATAATGATTTTTGGTGATAAATGAACTGGGCACAATACCATAAAGCTGTGTCTTTGTCCCAGGTTTAATTATCCCTGGAACTATTCAGCTTACTCTGATCAATAGAAATACAAGACCTAATTTTTACAAACATTCTCTTAGTCATGAAGAATTCCTCTTCTGCTTTCAAGGGCAACCTCCCTGCCTCTCCAAAAGTATTCCAGCATTTACAGCTCTTCTTCAACCAACAGTGTTTTTTCAACACCAGTTCTTGAGAGGTTGTAGTCTTTTTCCCTTCCAATAGCTATCATTGCAATGCAAAATGAAGCTCTTTGATAATTAAAAATCAACAGAGGTAGGAGTTTCTCCTCCTAAAACTAACACCATAAAACCCATGATAAAAAAAGCACTTTAAACCCGTGATAAAAAGCAGTTCTATGCAAATTACAATGCAAAGGGTCCATGTTTTTCAGCACATGCACTTCATCTCTACATTGCAGCTATATTCACTCACTAAAACACAAGCAAGGCTGCTTTAGGTATTGGTATCCCTGCAGAAAATCAAGACATGCCATGAACAGAGTAGTCAACTTCTGTGCAGTGTTTTGACTGCACAATCATTATTATCAGGCAGATTGCATCAATGAAAAGAAGCCCTAACAAATAAACATCAAGAGATTACCAAATCCATGACTGAGTTTGCAGCACCTCCACAATTCTGTCTCATGGGCTAAACACTTGGTCAGTAAAGCTTGGACTTGCTGAGCTGTGTAATTAATTTAGGTCTGTAGGGACTGGGTTACAGAAGGGACAGATCTACGATCTGCTTTGGCTCCTATTTTGAAGCAGGTATCTAACATGTGTTGTTAATATGTGTATAGTAGGGACAGATACCGGCATTGGGTTTTATAGAATGCAGAACATCTTTTTTTTTGAATGTATAATGATACATCCAAAAATCCAATAACAGTTAAAAAAACCAAACCCCAAACACAGCTCAAATTCTCTTCAACATGTTAGCTCATGCTAGGAAGTACTAGCCTTCTAGTTCTATATGGTGGTGTAAAAAAAGCTTTTAAGAGTATGCAAAGCTTTGAAAAATAATAAGAGAATTAATTTAATTTAATTTAAATAGAATATGGGTATATGGTTGACTCATCTTTTTAGGTTTCTTGGTGATTTTTGAACAGAAAACAAAGAAACAAACCAAACCAAAACTTTTGGTTAGTGATTTTTCTCCTACTTTAGCAAAAGAACCAATAATTTTGGTCTGGATTCTCAATATCATCCATGTCAAAGATAGGTTTTAGCCTTAGCTAACCATGCAGGCTCCATCAACAGTTAACAGAGAGCAGTACTTTCTGAGGGTGCTCTGTCCTTTGCAAAGACAGATGTCAAAAATGGGCGGCACAAATTGCTCTCTAGAGATACCTATTTCTGATTATAGTGATTATAGAGAAAGTCTAGATAATTTCTTAAGAAGCGTGAGTCTTCACAGACTTGGAGGATCATGAAGGCTCTTTAATCCCAGCCTGATTTTTGAAAACCAAACTTATTTCCTAGACATTTCTGAAATTGGGTGCCAATGTTACAAAATGCATTAATTTTAATTTGAGCAGAGTTAAAAGTAACTGAAATTAAAATCCCTAATTGTTACATGATCCTTGGTTTCTCATTACAAAAATATGGCAAGTGTGTCTTACATAATTAATAAGACCTATATCTAATTGCAAATTGTATGTAAATATGGTACTGTACTTGCCCATTTTTAAAATATAAGTACACTCTCTTCAAAAAATTGTTAGAAATAAATATGAAGAGACCTTTCTAGAGGCTTGAGTTTTATAAAACATGGATAATTTATGTAAAATAGTCAGTAATTAAAAAATATAAGTCTCATTCTCTACACTAAAACGTGCAACTGCACATATGTTTCATATATAATAAAAAGGGAGAGTATTTTCCATTATTTGGAATCCTAGACAAGGGATCTGGGAAGATGCATTCAACTTCTCAGTCACTCCTCCCATGGAAGTCTGGGAAAGCCACAGATTCATCTATGCAGTTGTTTAGCAGTAGTGGAATAATACACTTTCCCAGGGTGTTATGGGAATAGATCCATAAATATTACGAACTACTCAATTAGCCCAATCACACAGGTAACATTAAAGTATCTAGATGAAGTATATTGCAACACAAGTGTTTTCTCTAAATTAAATACTTCTCTCTCAGCCACGCAATGAAGCTAAATTACAAAAGCTCCCTAAGACAAATATCCTGAAAGAAAACAAGCCTAGAGTCCAGTATGATATATTACCCCCACTAATAGTAGTACTAAAAAAAGTAGTAAAAATTACAAAACTCTGTGATTATTTAGGCTCTTTGCCTTTATCAGCGAATTTATTCTAAAGCAAATTTTTAAATAGAGCCCAAAACCATGACATTTTAGGCAAGACCATTAGCACATTCCTGTTTGTCCTGGTACATCCTTAAAAGAAGAGAGTGCCACTGATTTACAACTTTGAAAGTAAACAGGACTGCAAATCTCTTGTACATATCTTTCTTATCACCCTTCTCGGGACATGCAGGCATGTAATGAATTCCCAGGAACAGCACAGGCCGCCACCTTGTCTCACCTTTGCTAACATAAGGCTTGCATTTCTCATTTGCTGCTGGCTGGCTGTCCTTGTGCACCTTTGCTCTTCCGATGGCTCCCACAAAGGGAGCTCCCAGAGCAGCCCTTGGCTTGCACTGATCACCCACCACCCGGCAATCAGGATGGTGCAGTCCTCACTCATTACTGACGTCTGGACGAGCTGTGTTATTAAACAAAAAAAGAATCCATTGTTCAGCAGTTCCTAGTGAGTCTGAAAGCTCAAAATCTGTTTCCGAGAAAAAAGTAATATATCCACTAATGGCCCTGTAAGCCTTCTGGTTTTCTTAGTCATGTTTTAAGATGAGGTACAAATCTGGGTCTGCTCCCTCCAGAATTCAGCAACTTGGTCTCGTTCTTGCATTAAATTCCTCATGAAATGGAATTCCTGCTCACTTAGACCAAGTTTTGGTTACTCTTGTTATCATTCAACTGCAATAATTATCAAGGAAGTAAGAATGCTGAGTCCTTGCTCAGTGCAAACGGAACAGTTCAGACAGCATTCCCAGTGTGAAAAGTTACCAAAATTTCCTTACCACTTCTGCTATAGGCTTCTCTATCACAAAAACACCTAGTAATTTCAGATCTCAAATGGTTTTTTTAAATGGACCACAAAATAACATATCTGAGTCCTCCAGCTTAAGATGCCTCTATACTTACAATCTTTTAAGGTTCAATTGTCTTCTTCCTATGAAAGCATGTCCCAAGACCTCCTTGTTTGTGAGACAATTTTCTTTCAAAGGTTTACAAGTCTCCATGCTCATGGTGGAGCCTCCAAAGTCCCTCAAGTAGCTTGCCCCGGTACCAGCAAAGAAAATGAAGTCGGTAGAAGTTTTTAATGCAAAAATCCAGGACTGCCCCCTAGTGAGACATTTGTCAGGAAGCACTTCATCTTCATAGGTGGTCTGATCAGCTAGGAGCACAATTCCTGCAGCACTCCTCCCTTAAAGCCATAATGCCAAGTACGGGCCATCGGGAGCAGCCGGTGTGGGGCAGGGCTGGCACGGAGGGGCTGGCTGGGGACACATGGAAAGGCCCAGCCCGGCCCTGCCGCACGCTGCTGAAGGCTCTGCTCATCCCAGACACTGCCTGAGCTAACACCAGCAGCAGTGTAATAAACACACATCAAACACCAACTCATCTAGCAGTATCTGCCCTCTTATTATATGCTTTGAAATGCTTGCCTCTCATCTTACAACCTGCTTTATCCTGTTGTTCACCTTTAGAATATTAAAATTACTAAACTGGAAATGATACCTAAATGAAGAGATCCAGACACCACTGAAGCAGATAAAATGAAGTATACATGATCAAACAGGCAGTCTGAGAAACTCTGCATCCTGTTGTTTCATACTCTAGAACTGCTGATCCATTGGCAACTCAAAGCAACTGTGAATCTTGCAGCGTGCCTGGCAGCAGCGCTTGCAGTGTAAGCCTCAGGGTAATTTATAACTTGTTCCAGACCTCTTTTTGTCAGCTCATGATGGCAGTTCTTTATAGGGATAAATAACTTGCATATCCATCTTTGCTACATCTAAATAGAAATATAGTCATGCTTTAGAAGTTATGAATCAGAAGCACCTCTACTTTCCACTTCCTCCCAACCTGTTTGACTGAGGTTTCCAAGAAAGAAGTGTAAAACCATAAACTTTTTGCCTTCAAAAAATATAGACTTTTATCATAAAGAGAAAAGGGACAGAGAAAATTATGTGTTAGAGGCCACAGATTAATGGACATAGTGGCACAGTACCGAATATTGATAATTACACACACACACACACACACAAAATTTGAAGAGATCAATAGGTATAACACCACCAAAGAAAAGGTCACGTACTGTAGGGGTGCAAGCCAGACAGTATATAACAAGAGAATCGCAGGGATCTCTCTTTAATCAGAAAAAGGTTTCTCAGGAAAACTGTTTTCTAAAAAAAAGTGACAGCAACAAGTATGATGGGCATGTAATAGAGAAAGAGAGAGAATTTTACATTCTGCATTTTACAACAGAAAGAAACAAGAATTGTTCCTGAGATAGGATCTTGGAGTGTGGTTTTGCTAATTAATTTTATTAACATGAGAATCTTCAAAGAAGAGGCTGCTAACAGGAAGAGTTGACAGACTATAACATAGAACAATAAAAGAAAGAACAGATGGAGGAGAAATGTCTTCTTTTCCTTCATGTATCTGTGAGATGTTTGACTTCACACACATCCCAGGCTAGGTATCAAAACCAAAACTAAATTTGATGGCTCATAGTCCTAATAGGATACAGTGGCCTTCACCTTTAGGTCAAGAGTTCAAATGCAAGCCCAATCAGTGGTGACCAAATGTTGTTACCATCTGCCCGTTTAGAGGCCTAGACAAGAAGAGAAAGGTTGTTCAGCTCAGTCCCATTATTAACGGGCAGGTGCCTCCATCACAGCAACAACCATCACGAGTGTTACTAACTGGAAGTTGAGTCAGAGAGGTCAAGAACTGAATGGGCATAAAAACTAAATTAGCAGATTAAAGAGTCCCTCTAGATAAGGGTCAAGGCAGTTGTGTGTCTAGATAAAGAGCATTTCAGTCTTCAGGGCTTGCAGTCACATGCCTATCACTGAACCAAATTATTTTTAAATGGAAATTGAATTGAATAAAACGATTCATAATTTGATTTAAATTTAGCTATTAGACTGGTTTCCATTTTCTTTAGCATCAGCTGGAGCTACACAGAAGCATAAGCACATCTGAGGCTTATGCAACAGCACTGCTAAATATCAGTATCCTGAATGTTCCAAGGATTTCACGTCCTCCAGTTTGACAGGTAGCAGATATGGCTACAGCCACACCATGGCTACTTCACATAGTGTGAGTGGGTGTCATGCAGCAGGCTTGAAAACTCATCTGGGCTTTAAGTGCTGAGATTTGTAGTGACAGCACTGGAAGGATGCACTGGGTTTTACTGATAATATCACAACAAACATGAATCCGTATTTTTTTCTCTTGCAGAATTTGGTATTTGCAAATAAAGAGTGGTAGTAGAGCTACCTTAACTAAACTCTTTATACTGACACTGGTAAGAAACTCTTGTTAGTTGTAACTCTGCTGGTAATTTTTAATTCCTTTATGTACAGTTGTAGTTCTAACAGTGTCTCAAAATGCTAAGGCTTTATAGGCTTAGTTCAAAATGTTTTTCTTCCCTGTACACATACATGTATTTTTCCCGTCTACTTACATCCACTGAAATCTGATGATAATTACTTTGTTTTGATTCTCACAGTAAGTGTTGTGCTAGAGTCAACAATGAAGCAGGAATATGTCAGATGTGCAGAGAAGATAGCTTAAAGCATCAGCTTTGAAAATTTCTGTACAGATAGTAGCTCTGCTCTCCTCCTTGGCAGGAGAGATAATCTGGGCTCTATGCAATTTAAAGCATGTATATGCATATGTATCTTGGGAACATTAACAGGAGCATGAGGTTTGTCCGTGGAGGAGGAGCTAAGTCTGACTTGCCCAACAATTCCCATATTACAATTGTCATGGATCAGATATTTTCTCAATCAGATATTTGTCCTTGTCATTGTACACAATAACACCTTTCAACATCACTTTGGGAAACACGGGAGTACTCTTTTCTACCCTGCAACTCCCACTGTTTCTCACTGGTATCTTACTTGGAGCACACTTTTTGGATGCTTTCCACAAATCATAAATATGAATATTATTTAACATGAATATTTAAAGCAAGGAAACAAAGCAAAAATTCTTATTAACAAAGCTGTTTGAAAAAGAAAAAAAAAACAAACAAGAAAAGGACATAGAAGCTTGCTTTTAGTCTCTATACAAAGTCACAAAATTGCTGTTTATGTACTTCTCACTCTGCACTGACACACCTCACAGTAAACTATAGTTTCTTAAGATGGAAATAAAACAATTCCTACTCCAATTATTTCCTTTCATCAGACTTGAAGACAGTAACACCATTGACAGGAAGTAACAGTGCTTTATAGATTATACCTGGGCTTGGCAAGGCACTAACCTGCATATATGCACTGGGGGGGTGAAGGTAGGACTCAACAGAATAAGTTAGAAGAGGTCTCAGTAAATAAAATATTTTTGTAAAGTATTTATCTCCAAATACTATTTACATTTCAAAGACTCAGAAATAGCAGCAATGGGCGACATCTTTATTGTGATAGTGTGAAACAGTCTCCAGGATGAAATGGGCCATTCCAAGAAAATGGATAATTCCTCTATTCATTGTTTGTCCAGATAACCACCAACCAATTCAACAGTGGAATAACAGCATATCATCATTTACACCTAGGCCAACACATAACATTGTTTTTCCTTACTGAAAGACTTCCTTTCCATGAAAAAGAAATTCCCACGCTTTTACCTTCACCTTCTCTCACATAATCCACATGTCTAGTAGCCTCTGAACAAATAATGGCCTCCAAGTTACTCTCGTTCACCATGGTAGAATGGGTACTTTATACTTTTAGCTTCTTCTCCTGGCTACAATATCATCCTGGGAAAATACTTCTCTGTTATTTCTACATATTGGCTATTCATATTTGCCCCTTTGCGACAAGAACAATCCAGTATTTCAGGACTATCAGACACAATCTGGTCTCAAATTTTTGTGCTCTACACAGAAAATTTATCCTAAAGTTCTCTACTAATTGCTGTATTGGAAAATAAATTCTGTATCTGCTGAAGGTTAGGTTTAATAATCCTGATTATGCCTTCCTATTACAAGGTTCCTGGGAACTGGACACAGCAGCCTGTTTTTAAGTTAGGAGCAACTTTCCTCTATTTCAACTAAAGAAGTTTGATGATAATGCTTTAGCAGGGCCCCCCTTCTTCAGAAAGGGCTTCTCTCTGGACACTCTTCCTGAGTGCCTGCAGGGCTGAGTGCACTGGAATGCAGCATGGAAACTACTGAAACCTACTGAGGCAGTAAAGCAACTGAACGAGATGATGCCACTGCAGTAAGGAAACAGAAGTGATCTTACTGCAATGGTCTGGATCGTTTCACCTGCTGTGCTTCTTGAAACACACTCTGCAGGCTTTGCTAAAAAGAACCATTGAATTCATTCTCCAGGTCTCCACTTAACAAAAGGAGAAACTTCTATCATTTATAACTGCTCCAAGTTAACTATTCTTTTTGCTATCCTTGCTGCTCATTACCTACAGCATTAAAATATTCTAAACATTCTAAAATCTGGTAGCTAATACCCTGCTAAAAACTGAAAAAAGTAGAGTACTCAAAAGCTGCCCATAACTAATATATCTAGTGATGTAATTTTTCAGTGAAGTTACTGAATTACAAGCTCCACATCTAAGATGCCTCACAGGAAAATGAAATATCTGTCTAATGACTGCTTCCAAGGCACACATCCATCATCTTATCCAGCTACTCAACCTACAACACTATTTCTTTGCACTCTGCTTTAGAATTAGACGATGCTTAATCTCAGTCATGTACTAACACCAGAAAATACAAGTAGGGAGCATGAACTGTTGAAGACACAGGAATCACATCCTCAACCCTGTTAACCAGTTGTACAGAAGAGAGAGAAAAGCTTTGCAAAAAGCTGGTTCTAACTGTGCTCTGCAAGCACCACTATTGAGATACCTGAGATGTTTCCAGTTTGCAAGTTCTCATCACAAGCAATTGTGTGCTCTAAAACACAGGACAGCCATCCATGGGTCTCACCTATCCTCCATGACTAAGTGTGTAACTACTTCCAGGATGTGCAAATGATGGTGAAAGGGATTAGGTGTGCTAAGAGTAGCATTTTGTATAAAAGGTGTGATGAGAGGCCCAGGACAAACCCCACAGTTATGCCAAAATATGTGAAAGCTACAACCCCAACCTAGTAATCCAAACAGACTGAACCACAATTCCCACATGTACCAAATTGTATTACATACCTTGCCTCTAGAATCTGCTAGTAACACACAAAGTGAGCTCTTTTAGAATCACTTTTAACTCCATGGAAATAGAAGAGAAACATGTTACTAATCACAGTCTAAGATAAATGCAAAAATGTCTGTTTCACAGCTATGGTTTTTGATAAACACATCAAGTCCATTTAAACTTCTCAGAAAATGTAAGTGGAAGTACATGTACGAACAGCCCACTGACAGTCCTCCAGAAGTCTCACAAGGCCCAATGCTCAGCAGACTGCTAAATGATAACATTGTACAGAGAGGGCAAATCTGGGTCTGTTCATAAAGCTGCACAGATAGCTGTGGCTTGTTCTCATTAGATTAAAGGGGATCCAAAGCCTTAGAACACACTGTGCTTTCACAGAATAACAATAACACCAACAAGAAAACAAAAACCTTCATTTATGTGTGTCTCTTGGAAACTTTCACAAACAAATTCGAAAGGAAGGTCTTAGGGCATTCTATCTTCAGAGCAATCAGAGCCACACCTATCAAAGGCTACAGCTGACAATCCGGCAATGGCCTCCATTATAAAAGTGATTTTTTGCTATCTACAACATTTTTGCTATCAACTTTAGACACAACTTTGTTATATTTTACTAATAAGGAGACAAATTTAATAGAACTACTGTGAAAGCTTAAATTGGTGAGTATGTATAAAATACACTGGCATACATATACACACACAAATAAAATTAATTGCTATTTTCTGAGTCTGCCTAACATCTTGGCCTTGCAAAGACAGCATTCTTTATGTTCATCATTTGTGTTAGATGTGTTTGCCTTTCGCCTTTCAGTTTCAACAAATCCATCTTTGTTCTTACACTATGAAAAGAGAATAAAAGATGTATGATTGTCCTCCATACTATTCTCCACTTCATATTGCCCCCCTCCATTTAGTTGTCTTCTAAACTCAGTATGTCAGTCTTTAATTTTCTTCCTCCTCCTGAGTAATACTTTTGTTGCAGAATTTAAATCTTGTCTATCATGTCTCTTCATAACCAGACAGAAAATAAGTTTTTATTCAAGGTGAGGTGACCTGCGTTTCATCTTTGGTTATTTCAGCACTATCCTTCAAATATTTCCTCAGTCCAAATTAATTTATGTTCTACATGAAACAGCCTTGTACTTTTCCGCATTTTGAAAATAAAAAATAACCCCTAAATTCATTATACTCACAGAACTTTATTGGTGAGAAATTCATCTTGCCACATCCTTCTAATTTTGTAAGGATGATTAACACAGGAATATGCCTGTGTAAACAGCCTGAAAATACTCCATATTATCAGTGGTACATATTGCCAGTATTACACCACTGGTAAAGAGTTTCCTTGACATTTGCAGCTGATCACTAATTATTATAACCCTTCCTTCACATACACAGGGTATACAAAACATAGTAGTGAAAACAGGTGAAGTTTGACAGACTCCATCTTCACGACCAGCTTCCCACGATAACAATTTTCCTATTATTAGAGAGGGGTTTGCTGTCTCTCTCACGAGGGCACCGTGGCTGAACTCCCCAGCTGGTACAGCACACAGTTTACATTATCACACCACTAATGTGCCGAGACAGTAGCATGTTGTGGGTCTTATGTTGTAAATAATTTTTTTTTAAGCTACCTAGCACACAAAACCACATAATTTCTCCAGTCTCCAGGACTTTCCAGAGAGGGATTGAGCAATCCAGCTGATGACCTGAGCCTCCAACCCGGAGTGCTCACTGAAATAAAGGACAACACAACCTCCCAGAAGCCATCCAAGTCCTGAACCTGCTCCTGCCCTTTTCCTCCTGCTGCTTCATGGGCTGTTTGCCACATGGCCTCTGCTTGTGATGGCTACTGCCAAATTCAGTGTGTGGACCAGGAGAGAGGTCTCTGTCATGCCATCACTCTCAAAAGACACCTTCCAAGCCCATTGCCAACACAACGTGAAACCTACGTGTGCTCCTTGTCTTGCCTCTGCCTCTTTATGTCTCTACATGTTAGACAACACTGAGATCAGAAATGGCACTTTAGTCAGAAAATTATTACTTAAATTTTTGTGTAGGACTAAGGAGAAAGAAAATACAATTACACATACCAGACACACACATACACACGCCTCATCTCTAATTCAAGGCAAACATTTCACAGTCAGCTTCTTGGCATTTTATGTGAATATATATTAAATCTAACCATGCTTTATGTTGAGTATGTCAACCATGTCATACATAATGCTGTCTATCAGTCTTTCAGGAGCAACAAAATGGTGAAACGAACACATTGGGGCTCCTGACCACCTTCAGGCGCTGCTGAGTGATCTGTGGAGCCTGGTGACCAAAGCCATTCAGCTCTTCAATATCCCCCTCCCAGGGGGAGCACGGCCACCTCCACCCGTGGGCAGGGCACCCTGGCCATATCTGCCCTGCCCCAGCCTGCAGGCACTCTGCTGCTGCTGCTGCTGCAAACACAGCACACATCAGCTCCTAAGACTGACACTGCTACCCCAGGTTGAGGACAGACTGTGGTTTGGCTCTTCAGCTCTAATTATTTTTTTTTTTTCCTTAGAATCATCTTTCATGCTATACCACCAGGCAGGAAAGTTTAAGATTATGATAATTTTCTGTTATTCTTCCCTGGCCATGTCTGATACTTTCTTATCTGCATTTCTTTTGCTAAAGACATTTGCTGATCTTAAATCTGGCTTGAATGAATAGCAATTGTTCCCTTCTGGTTTTGAAGGTACTTTGTTTGTCTACCCCATTCACTGGCCTGAAATCAGCAAGGCCTCAGATGGCTGTTGCTATGGCAACTCTGTTCATTCAACACTGGCATATAATGAAGACAATGTGTTTTCCATTTAGATGAGTTTTAGAGCAAAAGAGAGAAGACTCCTGCTTAACAGTCCCTGAGAATGCCAGGGTAATATAATCAGGGTTTCTGTAGTACCAGTAAAACCACCATGTGCAACTAAAAGAGTGAAGGAAAGAAAGAAAGCAAGCAAGAAAGTTACGTTGCTATTTCACAATAATTACACTGCTGGGCAAATTAATCAACAGTGTGACTGCACTTCTTTACTCTTTAAGACCTTCTCCACCAAGAATAATTCAGAAATAGATGCTTTGCTCATACTTTTTTCCTAGCAGAGTGGCAATTTGGACACTACTGCCCTGCTAATAAGACATTGAAAACCTTGTCTCTCCCCCCTTGCTTCTTTAACCAAAGGGACACTTTGAAAGCACAAGATGTGTGGGTATGTGCTTGTTTTCAGAACAAGTTTTTATGAACACTGACAGGGAGAATTACTAATGCAACAACTTTCTCTGCCTCCTCTCATCTGCCAGGTCCTGGCCACGCAGGCTACAGCAAAACAGAGACAAGGAACACAGTCTAACACAGTTAGGCTCTTCAAATACAGATACCATTCACTTTTCACATCAATGCCCCACATTTTTCTACCTACCTCAGGTATGTTTAGAACAGGTGTAATTAAGCGTGTGTTATGAGAGAGGAAGCAGAAAGGGCTCCTGATCACTGGGAAGGGCTGCTCCCCTCGCCCTCTCAGGCTCGCTGTGTCCCACGTATCGCTACTGAAGAATGTGTTCTTAAGGGATTCATACAAATATAAACATTTCCAAAAAACATACCACAGTAACTTATTTACTCTTTTGATTAAGGAAGTCCGGACATTTTCTCTCCCCCGCCTTCTCCTTCCATTTCTCTTGGTTTCCCCACAAACGTTTTCTAACTTTTTATCTGGTTACCTTGTGGGCTTCACTCAGGGAAAAAAAAATAGGGACTCTTAAGATCTCCAGCAATAACAACAAAGAAGAAAATGGAAACTAGCTCTTTTTCTATTTACAGTGGAAACATTGACTTAAAAGGATTTCTCTTTTCCACTGTTTTTGCAGAGCAGCAGAGAACTAACACTTCCTGAAGGGAAAGCCAGTTTTCCATACTCAAATGAAGTCCAATGTTTTAAAATTCTTCAAACAGGAAACATTATGCTTTCAACTGACATGTCATTCATCTAATCAGGTTATCTCCTTTTTAGTTTACTCTAAGGAGGTGAGCAAGCTTGGAACTTAGTTTTTTTTTCTTTTAGGAATCACATTAATGTTTTTATTTTTTTAAATGGCAGAGTGAAAAAAAACTTAATATCAAGCTGGAGTAAAGATACAGGACCTACATTTCTTTACCTTCAAGGTAGTAGCTTTTGGGTTTTGGGGTTTTTTTTTTTT
>VZUA01042397.1:4567-19089 GCA_013401035.1 Horornis vulcanius
GATTCTGGGGCAGGCAAAAGAGGGGGAAGAAAAATCTTTCACAGAATACAGAAGTCACGTCAATTGGCAAGAAGTTACTTTGAAGGCATGTGATGATAGAAGAATTTAATAGCTAGCAACAAGCACTTGGAAAACAACTCAATCACAGCTAAGTTACAAAAAATCGACTAGTGATAGGGGTAAAAATTAAATAAAAAACCCAAACCTCAAAGCAGACTAAGTCTATAAAACTTCAAGGGAAAGTCTGGTTTAAGCATGATACACAGTTTGGAGTGTTGATAATGCTTCTTCAGGAAAGATGCAAAAATGAGTTTTACATTTTTCTGAAATAACCTAACCCTAATAAGCAGCTCTTAATATACTCGAGGGTCAGCAGTTCTTCCATTCATCTAGCACCAGTTCTTTGGCTTTATCACTTTTCAGAGCAGAACCTGGAGTAGCTTAAATTAAGCCAAGAATCTGTGCTTTAAAGTTTTCATATGCTTTACTTGTGGAGATATCAGCATCAAACATCAAACCAATTCATAAATGCGGCTGAAAACTCTGACATCTCCAGTGATTACACATCGTCCTTGTCTCAGTAGCAACTGGATGCTACACAACTCAAGGGTTAACATCTTTGTTTATTTAACTAATGTCTTTCTAACAAAATATTCCACCTTTATACATAACAAGTGGGTGGACATTTAACTACATTTTAAAAATACATTTAAGAATAAAACCATGGATGTTGCAGTGTTCTTTTTAAAACTGTGCTGTACACTTAAGAGAACACTCCAGGAGATTAAAATTCTGCTGTGACACTGGGGCATACATATCATTTTACTGTGACATGTGTCAGATTACCTGCTTCTGTTCTTTCAGTTATTTTTCAGAGAACGAAGCATTATAACCTTGTAGGCTGTTTTTAGTAAAAGACATGTAAAAGACCATTTGCAGCAAATATGTTCATACTTGAGTATAGCATAGGTGAGATTTAGAGACAATCTTCTGAGGGATGCAAAGGTTCCTGGTGTTCTTTTTGAAACACAAGTACTGCTAACATCTCATGTCAGCTGACAAATGCATGGTCAGATATTTGAAAAGGAAAAACAACACTACATTTAAAAATAAAAAATAAAACTGCAATGTGAAAAAAATATAGACAAGACACTTAGACCAGGACCAAGAATATAGTTTTGATGAATTTACAGAAATATTTTTGTCTCCTGTAAAATCTACTTGTGTTATACCAATCCTTACATTGGAATCACTAACCACATGTCAGATTTATGTTACAGAGCAGTAATGCAGAAACAGAACCCAATGTACTCCTGGCACTGCAAGGACAACTGCTGCTGAAAGAATTTGAAAACCAGGACAGACTTTGGCAAAACTGTCATTCAAAATGACAGATTTATACAGACAATATGCATTTTACATATTTGCTTCTTCTGACATCACTGAATTATGAAAAAGATCCCACACTGCAACTTAACTAGGTTAACCTGACTAGACTAGGTTTTAGTTCCCATTTTAACATTTGTGTTCTTTCCCTGACCCTTATCACTTATTAAACAGTTAGATGCTATCTCAAAATGTAGGTAACATATTTCCCTGCTAACAAAGATAGATTTCAGAAGCATAAACTCAAAATAAATAGGAAACTGGTTTTTTTCAACTATACAAAAAATACCAAGAAAAAAGTATAGCAGATTGATTTATGCTGAGGTTATGGTAAAGACCAAAGCTAATTTGAGACATACTTTAAGAATTACATTTATTTTTTGCTTCTTTAATAGGACTAAATTATATGATAATTATCTGCTTGCCATGACAGGATGAGTAACAGCAATAAAGGTACAGAAAGCAGAAAGGTTCTAACTACAGGGGAAGCAAAACTCAAGGAAATTAGTATTTTTGACTCAAAGGGTAATTTTATCTAGTATTTTAGAACACAGCAAAACAGCATAATATTGTACAACCACAAAGGCAAATATGTAAATTATTGAAACTGAAATTATACAAAACGGGTAGTAAGGAGAACTATTCATAAAACTACAGATTTCACACCTGGGATGAATAATCCTGATCATCATTACAGACTGAAAACCAAACAGCTCAGAACCCAACAGCCCCAAGGGGAAAAATACATGGATTACAGTGGATGCCAAGCTCAGAGTGAGCCAAGGGCACATCCTCATTGCTCACAGGGCAAACCACACATGGGACTGTGCTCATTAGAATGAGAGCAGCAGCAGATCAGTGAGGCTGCACACGGAATCCTCCATCAGGTTCTGGGCTGCCAAGTTCAGAAGATATTAGAACACACAAGAGAGGGTGCAGCAAACAGCTGCTCATATGGGCATGGCTTACAGCACAGGCCCTGTAAGAAGATGCTGAAGGAGCCAGGTTTGTTCTGCTTGACAAAGAGGAGGTCTAGGGTAGATCTAATAGCAGCCTACAACCACTCGAAGGAATCAAAGACTAGGGAGCTAATGATCTTCCTGCAGTAGCTGCAGAGAGGACAGAAAGGACCAGTGACCACAAATCACAGCTTAAGTTTTACATTGGGCAAGAGGAATGAAGCACTGTTACTCAGAATAGTTATGAAACATCCTTGAGACTTTGGAGGTTTTAACTCATCCACAGACACCACTGACCTGATGTAGCATTGCTAGCAGTCATTCTCAATGGGAATCAAGGAAACAGGACAAAGAGATCCCTTTATAGCTTGCATGATTCCACTTAGCTACTTCCCACTCTGCCACCCTGGCTTTAACATTGCCTTCTTAAATAATCAGTGTTTTCCTTGTCTTCCTGCACTTGCTGGCCCATCACAAGCCACTGCAAGTACAGTAAACAAAAGATCCTGCTCAGAACAAAATTCTTGAGAGTCATCAGTTTTTATTAAGTTAGTAACTTAGTCTTTAATTCAGCACAAACTATTATTTTTGCCACACTGTATGATAGTATTTAAAACACTAGCTTGATGTAGAAATAAAAGTAATCACTTAAAACTTTATTTCAGTAGTAGTATATATTTAAGAAAGCTCTTGATTATCAGTCCCTCTGGATGACCACCAGAAAACCATCACTACTCTTGCTAAGAGAGAGAGACAATAGAAGCAGGCATGTTCCTTTAGAAGTAGAGATTATATACAAATTTTAATTTGCCTCAGATCATTTTGTTTTAAAGGATATACCTAAGAGTTAAATTCCTGAAATCACATACTGTCTCACGACTCACAACAAACTGCTTTCAATAAAACATTTTACACACAAAAGAGAATCTTAGTGCTGCCATAGAAGGCAAAATGGCCATGTAATTTTGTGGGAGGCCACAATGAAGGCTGGAAAAAATTGTTAAAAAAACCCCACTGGTTTAATGCATTGGCTAATAAGCCCAAGAGCAAGATACAGAAGATTATTGCATACTTGTTTTTCTAGACCTAACATGATACAGGACACATCTTCCGTGACAAAGAGGCACAACTTTTCTGTAACCTCATCAAATCACTTACAAAAAACAACTCAAGATTTCATTTTTACCCTGCATTAAATGGAAAATACTATGAAGAGGAAAGAAGCATCATCATAAAGATGTGGGGTTTGGACCTTTAATAAAGATGTGGTGACTCTGTACCTTCAAATAAATCTAACACTTGTTTTGTTAGTGATTAGAAAACACTTAAATCCCAGAACAGTAAGCAAAATAGTTTAAGTTCACTGACTTGAAAAAAAACACATTCTTTTATGCTACACAGACCTAAAATAAATAAAGGAACTAAGAATATGCCACTATATCTTGGTTTTCATTTTCCTTCAGATAGAAGAGCTAGAATAAACATTTGTACTAGTTTATGTTGCTGTGTTTTTATGAGGTTAATAACTGAACTGCCAATCAAAACCTGTATAAATATGGTAGTTAAATACCTTCTGCCTTAGAGGCACTTTTATTTACAGGAGAGCTAGCCAAGATTTCCAAAGGACGGCATGGTCTGGTTTGCTTTGATCTCTTAAGCACAAGTTTCTTTATACCTCTTGTTTTGCTATTTATTACAGTCTTTGTGTGATCAGGTATGGAAAGAGCACCTGCACAGAACAAATACATCAGGAAAAGTATGACTTAAGAGGAATAATTATGCAATACACAGTCCAGTAAAGTAACTTGTGAAGAGCACTTTTGCAAGAGCACTTTTGCTGTGATGCTAAATAGAGAACTATGCATACAATGGACTCACAATAAAAACAAGGGACCAGCACTTAAAACCAACACTACAGATACAACCTGGCACCTATATCAACACATTAATCGCCACTCAACTTTGATACACACAGACAAATGTACCTTTAGATATATGCATGTATATAAAATTATATCAAAAACCGAATTTAAAGTAATTATTTTGCGCATAATTACTTTTAACAAACTTTTTTTAGGACATTGATCTGTGCATATGAGTATATGTACATACAAATGAATGTACACATAGAATTATAACTAAAAAAGAGATATGCATATGCATATCTAGAAAGTCTTCAAGAATTCTCTTCAACTGCTGCCTATAACACGATTATCTTTAGTCTCTTACCACATGTTTAGAATTGTAAATTTTGGCTCCAATAATCCACACTTTCTCTCTGGGAGTGTTCTGTGAGGAGTAGCTGCTTTTTACTTAGCATAGTGAAGTTAATGAATAAGGGATATGTATAATATGCACAGATCAAAATAGAACAATTACCTCTACTCATACTAATGAAAACTTTTATCACTACAGCAGAAACTAAATTACCTACTCGTGTGGCTAGTTCACATTAATTTTTATTTCATGGAATGCATTTTATTCACTTGGTAATAACAAACATTATCATTATGCCCCTAATTTATTTAAAACAAATAAATGAACTGGAGTTACCTTGGGCCAGCATATATATTCTTAGGATGTTTCACTTTTGGTAAACCTTCATTCAGGTCATTTTGTCACATTTAGCTTTCTATTTTCTGGTTCTGACTTAAGACAGGATGTTATGAAGATACTCCCTGTTCAGGAGAGCAGAGATACACATTTGCACACCAATGATTTAAGTGTGCTTTAGGCCCCAGAAATGTGACTGGGATTTATGTGGGTTATTGCTTTTCTGACTCTGTATAGACAAGATAAGATCTTGAAGTAAAAATGGTTCTGTAGATTTTAGGTATTTTATCAAATAGAGATAGACACACACTGTGTTCCTAAAACCAGCAGAAATCATACAGACAGTGAGCATCAGAGAAGCCTCGAGAAGAAAAGTCCCTATTTTCTGCTACAGGGGATTACAGAGTTTTAGTTTAGACCTGCAAAATAAACAGAGTAATTAAAGCAATAACACAGAGGGAAACAGATTTGTTTAGGAGCTTGTTTTCAAGTTGTTTCTCTTTCTGCACAAAGCTTTCATACATTTTACCTTCAACTTACAAGTTAATAGCACCTTATCATCATTATTCTTGTTGTAAAGGCACTTTGGGAGCCTGTTCAAAATAATGTTTAAACAAGCTTATTGTTATTGAACTATTAATCAGCAACAGGCTAACGGTATCTGAGTCAGCCTGAACTTTTGCATGTTTTCTTGAGACAGTCCTAAGATTAGGTCTTCTAAATCTGTCAAAGTCAATAAAAAGAAGAGAGCCAGAGTATTAAAAACAAAAAGTTGAAGAAAATAAATGTGGCCTATTTTTGGCACAGAGAAGGGCAAGGGATTTTTTTTTTTTTTTTAACAAAAACAACCCCCTCAACAAGGCAACGTACTGCAACAAATCCTTAATAACTACTTTGAAAGCATTCACCTGAACAACTGAGGTGGCATGGAGGGAACAGTCTGCAAAAGGAGACACAGAAGGAGCCAGAGGAAAAGCACCAGAGGCATTTAAACGGCTCAGTCACCTCATGAAACCTCACTGTCACTGACACACTATTTCAACTGAAGAGCTGCAACAGGCCAACGCTGCCAGAGAAAACCCACTAGGGAATCACTAACAAGATCCAAGATAAAGCAATCCCAAGCCTTGCACAGCGTGCAGCCCAAGAGGGCCAGAGCTCAGCGAGGCCGCTTTTGTGACTCGAGCCGTACGTGCGTATCCCTGCTGGAGCCGGCCCAGGAGGCTCAGCATTCCTGGAGCCATGGCCGTGGTCACCACCCCTCACACGGAGCTGAACCTCAGCTGGCACACAGGAACTCTGCCACTGGTGTGTCTCCCAGTCAGCACCGAGCATTTAAGGGCTGAGTCACTGTGAGCATCCCCTCCAGGGAACTCACCTACGAGCTATCCCATTTTACCACACTGATGTGCCACTACAGCCTTAATCACATTGGTACCACCCATGTTTATTCTGGCATACCCCAAAACATGACTGGGCACTCCTCTGTGGGCAATGCTGACCCATCCCAGAAGGCCTACAGGGCTTAGTATGAGCCACTGAAAAAGTCCAATAAGCTTGCTGTTAGGATTGACAAAACATCCTTGATGTCAGACAGACTTTTCAGGTGCTAAGTTAGAAATACTGGAAGTGTTAACCTGCCAGGAGTGGAATATATAACAGGAATCATGTCCTTACAATGTAGTCTATGTACTTGAAGCTACAACTCAAAAGTAGCTTAGAGAAAAGAAAGTTGCTATCAGATTCATTTAATTTAGGGATAATGTTATGAAAAGAGGGGTTTGCATGAGAACATTCACTCTCTAGTGTTTTCCTCTAGTTTTTCCACAGCATTAAATGTGATTCTTTATGCTCTTAAAAACCTTAGCATTAAAGAAAAAGCATATAATTTAGAAGAAAAAACAGACCAACTTAAGTGTTTTTAGAAGTTAATTTGATTTTACTCAGTGACCTTCAAGTGTGCGAGCAACCACTTACTGAGAAGAGCTGAACACTCAACTTGCAATAAAAACAAGGAAGGCAGAGGGCAGTCATGCATGTTGACTGCCTCACAGCCAGCAGGGCATCTTCATAACCTGTTAACATCTACATAGTTTTCATCTTATTGTAATTAAAAAGATAAGTTTCCCCTTTCCAGAGTTTGTAGTCATTAACATCTATTGACAGCTATAAAGAAAATAAAGGCAAGGTATTACGTAGATGGCAAGAAGAGCTTTCTTTTCAAACAGATCTAAACCAACACTGAAAACATGGCAGCATTCATACTCAAATTCCAGGCAGCATGAGTATTAACTCCACAGAAAATCTGTGTTGAAACTAAATATTTTCCTGCATATGCATTATCCTTCACTACACTATAAATATATAGGAGCTTCCCTCCTCCCAAAATGCAGATATATACATTTATACACACCAGTTATGAAACATAAAAATCATCAGCCTGCACAGTACCACTTCAGCCTTGATTAAAACCCTGTTTTTTTAAATAAAATTAGAGTTGAAGTTTTTCCTTCTTGAAACCTCCTCCAAGGTGAGAAAAAGAGGGAATTCTCCCCAGTTCCCACTCTTTCTATTAATCCCAGCCTATACCTGAGGCCATTGGTCACTCTTCCTAAGGACTCTGCAACATTTATATTCCAAAGCAAAAAAAATCATTTTCAGATAAACCAGGATGATCCTTTTTTATTACCCTAAAGACTGAAGCTTGCTCTAAGTCAAATGGCAAGTTGCCTCAAAGGCAATTCCTGATCATGCTTATCCTTCGGGATGGGGGGGAGCGGGGAATTATAAAAAAAATTTTAAAAATAATTTAACAAAAGCCTGAAATCACAGCAATTTGATAAGAAGAGTCTCATCAAATGTCTAATGATAAGTGCCTTGTTCACTAACAAGAAGTAACAGCTTTAATTAGCATTGTAGCATTGTACTAGAGACCAAAAAGGTATCTCACATATACAAATACATATGAAAGTACCACTATTATTACTGTACCTCCTTTGGACAGAAGATAATTCCTCTATGACAAGAAATTTAATTACATTTCAAAATTGATTTCAGTTAACTGTACATGTAAATTACCCTGACTTTCATTTTGATTTTCAGGTCTGCATTAACATCACAATATATATAGAGCTTCATATAAAGATATCCTAATTTTTTATCTGACACTGGAACCTATAATCAACTACAGCAAAAATAGCAACATTGTACTAAGATGAAAAAGAAAAGACCATGGCAGAAACAGAACTCTGAAGCACACACTACACTCCAGCTTCTTAGAAGTGCACAGAATGAACAAATCTACATTGCAAATTGACTGCACAAGAAAAAAAGAAATGGCTATTTTATCAAAATAATCATTGGCCTACAGAACTCATTGCTGTCCAAAGTCCAATTCAATCAATTCACATTAAACCAAGTACAGTACTTGGGTCTTCAATGGGCCACTCAGGGTGGTGCCTCCAAGAGAGCTGCAGAGGAACTTTTTATAAGGGTGTGTAGGGAGAGGACAAGAGAGAATTGCTTTAAATTGACAGAGGGCAGGATTAGATCAGATATTAGGAAGAAATTCTTCACTGTGAAGCACTGTAACAGGCTGCCCAGAGATTTATGGATGCCTTGTCCCTCAAAGTGTTCAAGGCCAGGTTGGATAGGGCTTTGGGCAATCTGCTCTAGTGGAAGGTGTCCCTTTCCACGGCAGGGGCGTTGGAACAAGCTGTTCTTTCAGCTCTCCTCCAACTGACGTCATTCTTTGATGCCAGAGCAGCCAGAGGGAGGATGTGCCTGGAAGCTGGGACCCTCTGAGTCACTGCCTGGTGGAGGGCAGATCCCAGGGCACAGCTCAAGTGCTGAACAGCAGTGGAGCCGGGGAACAGCTGGCAGCTGATCCCACCTTAGCCAGGCAGCCAGGATGCAGAGACAGCAAGTATGAAGTGACTGTGCACCAATGTAACACCTGTGCTGTGGAGGGCTCGCAGAAAGGGGTATTTTCTATAAGGCATGCCATGATTATCTGTGCAGAACATGCTCTCTGTAACCAAATATCAACGGGCACAATGCAAGGACTTCTTTCCAACCTTCCTCAGTACTTTGAATGTATGTAGCTAGAATTTCATTCCAAGTCTTGCAGATTTCAAATGATCATGGCATATAAGAAAATTGTATTGCCAAATCAAGTATATAAAATCTAAACTAAATCCTCTACAAGTAAGTGCTAACTGGGCCATTTTACAAATGTAAATTCTCTGAAATTCAGAACATCATTTAGCCAAATACACACGCGTACACCTATATACAGACATTATCACACACACTTAGATCAGCACTAGAAGTTTTGTCTCAGTTCTCAGAAAGAGAAAAGCCAGAGAAGAGTTCTAACTTTATTTTCACTAGAAGAGAAAGCTCAACATGTATAGTTGCATGGACCACTGTAAACAGCCTGCACACAATTCCTGTCTCATCTACTTGCAACACTGCACACAGTTGATATTTTTCACACATTAATTTTCCAACCCAAGGATGTATTAATTTTCATCCCAGGACACCAACTCATCTTCTTTTTCATCCATGCTAAAATTCAGAAGTTGCATCCATATTTCATGCTCCAGCAAAGCTTCCTTCTGAAAAGGAAAGCTTACAAACCAATTCTATCAGTACCATAGGAACTCTTCTTGAGAAACCAGTCAAAGTCCATCCTTTTTTAGAGAGATGCACAGAATAACACAGTAATAACCTAACTCCATGCTGACACAAAAGTAATGGATTTAACCTCCTTTTAACCTCCTAATCTAAAATCAGGTAAACTGGAGACCTAGGTAGGGTCCTAAGGGAGAGCTGGTCTCTGGACAGACTGTTCCTTAATGCAAACAGAACATCCTCAAAGCAACAGAACAAGCAGCTTAAACCCAGGTCACTTTCACAAAAGCTCCTATAGATCCAAGCTGCTAAAAATGTCAGTGCTTTGGAAGTGGGGAAAAAAATTACTTGTTTTTAATATATGAATTCTGTTCCAGCAAAACACTCCTGGAGTTCAAAGCCCCTGAAGAGAAGCACCCAAGCGCAGCTGCAGCCAGGCATGAGGCTGCAGGGAGCTGTGCAGCAACGGTGACACCTCGTGGTGCCAAGCCACAGAAACACAGCCCTCTCTCTTCCCAAACACAACCCACCTTACACTCACCTGTGGGGCTCTCCTGCAGAGACAGGAGCTACAAATCAAATCTCTGCCTGTTTTCACACCTCCTGTATCTCACTGGCCTGTCTTAAGACAAGTATCCTAATCCCTGTGTCACAGTTTTGTCAAGAACACATGGAAAACAGCGGAAGTGATTACATGCAATGTTTAATGCACAACTGCTAAATGAACAGATGAAGAAAAGAAAGCCAGCCCAACTTTAACATCTTTTGGTCAAAATGCCTGAAGAGAAATTACTGTAAACAAAAGTTTCAGAGAAGCAAGTCAACTGGGCCAGTTACATAAAAATTAACATTGTCATTAATAAATTTAATTCAGCTACATAAAGGATTCCTTCCCTTTGCTCTGGTACCTCCCATCCCCAACAGACACTCAAAATGCATTACTTTCTGCAGCTTCACAAACAGAAATCTCAGATCCCACAGATCATCACACTGCATGCATTTGAGAAGTCAGTTTGCCTCCCCACTGCATAAGTTAGTGTGATGCATTTCCCAAAGATACAAGTTTAAAAAAGCAGGGTGTCTATCTCTTTCGGTAAGAGCTCAATATAAAAATTAAAGAAAAAAAAAGCAACTTTAAATGCTATTATAAAACCAAAGTAGGAAGGCAAGAAGTGAAAAGCTCTTTTTATTGCTTTGCTTGGGCTTCAGGAGGGTTACAGGAGTGAATTTAGAAGTGACTTGGGTATGTGCAATAGAGCAGCTAACATTTCAAACTATTTTGGGGAAAGAGTTATTTTCCAAAGGAAATCTCCCTCTAGTTTCCCACCTGTATTTCTTCCTCATGTTCATACATGCACAGTAACTAAATTTTTCAAATGACACCTGAAACCAATTATTTCACACAGCTAAAGTGGCACCTATGTAGCACCTAAAAGATGGCAGACCAGTATCATCGCAAGACATTTAGTTTTTCAAAATATGCATGAAAACTTTATTAGTGACACGGATCAACAGTAAAGAACCACTATAAAAAGAGTGGAATTTCTGAAGGTAAATTGCAACAATTGCCTTCTTTCAGAAACTGCATGCCTTGCCTGTGATGTGAAAATCCATTAGGAATTTCTGAAATGGTTACCATAATATCCATACCATGACCACTCTATGGCCCCACAGGCTTACCCAGGAATATTTTTTAATGAGTTTATTCTACATCCAGGGTTATTTTCGCCTCCCTCCTAGAGCAGAAACCTCAGTTACAGAGCACAGGGCATGGATATGCTTCATTTGCTGAAAAAACTGAAGGAAGAGGCCAAAGAAAACATGGGGGTCCTTGTGCAGTAACTGGAGGGTGCAAAGAAACCAGAACATGCAGGACTGGGGAGTTTTGAGTCAGAGGAGAACTGACTCTTTTACATACAGTGAAATAGTAAGGGATTTGAAGCAGGACTATAGAATGCAAGGGCACGATCCCTTGGAAGAGAAATGGCTCTGCAAGATGCAATTTTCAGAGCTTGGAGGAAAGAGATATGAACAGTATTCTAGAGCAGGAAGACTAAAGGTGAAAATCTCAAATTAGTAGGAGTAAAACTCCAGATCTGCTCTAGAAGGAAGTGAACACACATATAACCACTGTTCCTCTTCTATTTTAGCCCCTTTCTCTTTGGTCTCAAGAGCAGTAGGTCTGTTCTGTGACCATGAGAGCCCCTGGCTTTCAGAAGAGCCACTGGTAGCAAAACCTCTCAGCAACATTCCACTTCTGTGAAAATGCACAAGTACAAATTAACTCTGCATTTAACAGCAGATATTTTTGGGCCTACCACTTACTTCTTGGCAGCATGGTTTCAGCACAGCTAGATGTTCATAATTCAAATACATCCATAAAGCAAGCAACATTTTCAAATTGCTGTTGGCTAAGGCCATGTTTTGTAAACTTGTAACCAATACAAAGTGAAGTTTACCTATTTTTTTTGGAATATTCATCTTTCCCTCTTTTAACTCCAAAAATTCTTGTAATCAGAGCACTAAAAAGAAGTGTAGATGAATTTCGCACCTAAAGGAAAAAAAACAAGAACTGCACTTTAAAAATCCCTATGAAATGCACAATTATTTTTTTCAATACAGCCATTAATGTACAGTCAAAAAGAATAAATGCTGAGTGAACAGCATGCTACAGGCCAGCACATGGAAACTACTAATTCAGAGCATCCTTCCAATGAAGACGGTACTACTGGAAAGTTCAGGTTCTTTGCAGATGTCTGTCTTTACTATAAGGAATACATCCAGATTTTTAGTGGTTCAAAGCATTCACCCTTATGCACAGCAGATCATGAAGTGTTCTACTGCCACATGGGATCTTTAACTGAAGAGCAAAGGAACAGGCAGAATGAATGCAAATGCACTTCTTACTAGCCAAGTGCACTGACTCAAAATTTAACAGCCAGAGATTTTAACCTATAACGTAATCTTTGTCCCTACTTTTTGTGGATGTCAGCATTTCACATTAAGAAAAATTAAACAAAACCATAAAAATAAGGCCAAAATTATGACTTTTTTGCAGGTCCTACTGTACATTAAAATATTACATTCCAGAAACTGCAGTACTGCCATTTATAAACATGACAAAAGCTTCCCTGAACAAGACCAGTCTATATCATGTTAAACTAGAGAAACAAAATTAAGATTTAACTTACTGCCCAGACAGGTGACATAAACCCTAGAACTGATGCTTTTATTCCATCTGCAACATAAGGCATGATGTTTTCACCTAAACGTGTATCCCTGTACAGTGCCCGGAGGATATTTAAAGCATGAACCTGTGGTGGGAAAAGAAATATACAAAAAATATAAATTCATTAATAGAAATCTTAAATTTAGTTTATGTGATTACAGCAGTGAACATGCAAAGCAAAAACAATCTATATGCACATTTACAGCATTTTATTTTCATATCAAACACAAGAAATACTGCTGCTTAAAAAATGCATTCAAATAGTGGTGCAGTAAATGCTGTTAATAACAGTTACAGTTTAAAATATATTCCTCTAACAACTATAGTCCTGGCATTGCAAGTGAAGGCCAACATTCTTTTATCCTTAGCTTATCATGGCTGTAAAAATAACTTTTGAAGTTCAGAATCATCTTTTCCAACATTCTTGACACGCTGTAGATATTGTGAGAAAAAATAAACTACAACTCACAGGAGGGCAATATTAAGCTAAAACTGACAGCCAGGCTTGCTTTTCCCTGTGGAGCATTTTCTGATATTTCTCTACCCTCTGTAAGGGAAGGTGGTAATACATATGGCTTCACAGACTTTGACAAGGCTACATAAATTTATACCAACAGAAAATCTGGCAGAGTCATTAGGGCATCCTTCTGTGTATTGTGAACCAATTATGGCTTGCACTTACAAANAGGTCTTGCCTTTAAAATAAGTTTTTTTAGTATTCCATATGTATGTACTTAAGTTTCACAAGTTACTAAGTATGACCAAAATCAGTTTTCATGTAGTGTTTTACTATGATTCATGCATAAATAACTAATGTATTTACTTTAAATGTAAGCAAAGCTTGCTTGTTCATTTACAAACTTGCAAAAAGGAAGTTACTTATCTATCTGTTTAGAAATATACTCTAGGCAGTAAATTGCTCATATATGACTTCATTTGCTGTACTAGAGAAAAACTATGGAATTATGCCCAATCCATTTTTAAGTATGTTTTACAGTAACTTCATAACCTCTGCACATGCAAACACATTTTAAATTCTAGCTATAGATAGTAAGAACAGAATATCCTCATTAAAAAATATACACTTCTTTAACTGCTTGAAATAGTGTAAACACACTTTTCACATTCGCCTTTTGATGAGAGGCTGAATTTTACCTGTGGAATTACACTTAAAGGTTCATTCAAAGGTGTAGCCAGAGATAACAATTCTTTCATTGTCATTTTCAGCAAATCTGTTTTGCTCTTCTTTGGTTCTGATGCTAACAAAGCCTATGGAAAGGAGAAAAAAAAATTAAAAATCAGGTGTCTCTAGCCATTTTTCTGTACACACCAGTTCTGCTCTCATTCCTGTATGTATTTACCATACCACAGCCTAGCTTCTGACCATACAGAATGACTAAGAAAAATATGAAAGAAATGAAGTTTCAGTTTCAACTCAGCTTTGTTCAAAATGTTCAAAAGCATTTTGGACAGCAAAAGTATCTGCTGTACTATACATACTTACATCTCCTAGTATGGATTTTTTTTTAGGGTAATAACACCTATTTGAGATGACAAGGGCTGGCCAAACAATAAATTCTGGTTTACAATATAGGATAAAACAAGCAGAACATTTTTGAAAAAAGAGAAGAGATGTATCCATCTCCAAACAGTATCTCAGTGGATACAACATCCAGCTGAGATGAAAATACTCTAAATTACTTCTCCAAAATTCAGGACTGAATTTAGAACAGTTTTTCTCTCTTTATCTAGTAGCTCTT
>VZUA01042401.1:0-11504 GCA_013401035.1 Horornis vulcanius
TCCCTCCACCCCTCCCTCCTTCCCAGCCCCACCTCGTCCTCTAGGGATGCAGGGAGACAGGAAATGGGGGTTATGATCAGTTCACCACCTGTTGTTTCTCCCATTGCTCAGGGAGAGGAGTCCTTAACTCTCTTTAACTGTGGGAACAGCATTTGCCTTGCCTGGACTGAAGCATGTTACTACAAGCTATCCAAAATTAACCATCTTTAGGGTGACTTGAAAATAGCAGCCTCAATGACATTCAGCCTCTGACAGAGGAATGCACAGGTGGCCTGGACAAAGCAGCCCCACTGTGGCTTGATGAACAGCAGGTGGCTGGCTATGGAATGAGCACATGCTGCATTTCACACTCCCATGAAGAGCAGCTCTGTATAAACCAGCACAAAGAAATGAGATATCCTTATACAAGGTTATAGAGACAGAATTTAGAAAAGAGAGAAACTTAGTGGAGGAAACAAAAAAGTCTACTCTCTTCCCCACTTTCAGTCCCACTTGATATTTGTTTTTCTTTCTGCCTACCTGGATATTTTCCTCCTATTTTCCAGTGTTTCCAATGATCTCCTACTAAAACACAGGCACAATCTATTTGCAAGATGATCCAGAATGCTGTTGTACATTCTAAACAAATCAAAATGAGTCTGCCCTCTCATTTCCTCCCTCAACAGAAGGAAATGAGGCTAAGCAAAATTACCATAAGTCAAGGTGCTTACAGTTTTAAACTTCTTCCTTTTTTCAGTTTATTTCCCAACCTTCTTCCAAAATTGAATATTTTCTTCAAAGAAACTAAGCATTTAACAAAATTTTTCTATCTGTACAACCCAAATAAGTACCTGGATGTAAACAGCAGCATGTCCTTGAAGCGAAGGCATCCCCTGGTCCTTGGCTGTGACCATCACTCTGTAGTCAGATCTCTCAGCATGTGACAGAGGCCGGGTTGTCCTTAACTCTCCACTGACAGCATCAATCTGGAAGTATCCTACATCCTCTTCTGTGGGGTAAAACCAGATATGTGTTACTGCAAATCAGTAACAGCTTGCCTCCATAGTACCGACCCATGGTGATGAACAGTGAAAAAGAGCAGGACCCAGAGGAAAGGAACCTGCTGCACACATTTGGATCTCTTTGGCTTGTTTGGTTCATCTCCTCTTCTTTCATTGAGTACACAGTTAATGTGGTTTATAATATGGAGAGAAACTCCCTAGAGTACTAAAGCAACTGCCCAGTTTTGTACCAGCTTTACTCACACCAGATAGCCCAGGACTGATCCTCCTACTTCTAACCTTGGCAGACAGGAACAGAGAAAGAATGGTCTTATTCTCCAAATGGGCACAAAGGGTGAAGTATCTGCTGTGACTGGCAGATTATGGGACCAGCAAAGAGCACCATTGACCCCTGTGATACACTGTGACTGCAGCAATGCCACCTGCCCTGCTTGTGTTCTCTATCAGCAGCCAGCTGGGGGTAGCTACAATCTTACAGTAAGTTGTTGCAGAGCAACATTTGAATATCGGAAATTATGCTTATATCTTTCATCAAGGACTGGTGGCACTCTAATAAAGTGACTTTTAATTAAAGTTATTACTCGCAGACACATCATTTGAGAGTTGCAAAATATAATTTTAACACAGATTAATAAATAGCTCTTCATGACTTAGAATTATAGAATCATTTAAGTTGAAAAAGATCCTTAAGATCATCAAGTGGAACCTTTAACCCAACACTGCCAAGTTCACTAAACCATGTCACTAAGTACCATGTCTACATGTCTTTTAAATACCTCCAGGGATGGTGACTCCACCACCTCTTTGGGCTGCCTGATCCAATGCTTGACAAACCATTAAGTAAAGATATTTTTCCTACTATTCAATCTAAGCCTCCCCTGCGAAAAGAGACTGACACATAGCTCCCCCATTTTCAAGATATGGAACACAAATTACTTTCAAATTTTAGTAGAATGGGAAAGTATCAATTACTTTGTATATATCACCAGAAACTGACAAAATCGTAATTGTTTTAAGTAGTTCTCTCTTAGACGTACTATCCAAACAGCTTTCTGTTATGTGAATTTTTAATAAGGTGTGCTAGTGGGTTAAATAAAGTCATGCAGCATAATAGCTGCTATTACAGTAAGCAACTGTGGTAAAAATAAATTCAGTGCAGATGTAGTACACAAAACACACATAAAAAACTATATTTCCATAGGCATCTAAGTGAGCATGAAGCTGTTTACATTCTCCAAATCGGCACATTCAAATTAGTTAACTGCACATATAGATGTTCACTTTTGCATCCAATTATATCACCTGCAACTGTAAAATATTTGCACCTGTAACATTTGAAGAAAAAAACCCACTCAGTAAACTAGTAAGAAAACTGGGTTTTCACAACCAACAATTAGGAGTTTTTTTCAATATTGTTCTGCTATTTTTTGCGTGAATTTGGTTTTTTAATTATTCATCTGTCCCTTCTGGGTTGAGTCTTGCTGTCTGGAACATTAACAAGGAAACTGCCAACAAAAAGAAACAATATATAGAGAAAATTATATTGAATGAGACAGTCATGCATTTTGCATTTTTCATGGTTGTTTCAAAATATTAATGCTGCTATATTGCTGTTTTCATAAATAGCTTTCGGTTTACTTTCCTGGTGTAGGTCCCAACAATATGGCTGCAGTCACAGATCTGCTATTTTGTTCCATATAATATTTCATGACACAAAATCCCAGCTAAGCAAAAGTCACAGGAGATACAAGAAACAGAACACATAATGTGAATTGCATGCATGTATTTTCATTACTTAGCTAAAACCTACACTTACTGTTCCACTAAAATTCAAATATTGCATGAAATAGTTTTGTGCATATTTGGTGGCAATGAATGTAACAAAAAAACCTGAAAATATTGGAAAGAGACGTATAGAAGAAAAACCATTTGGGAATTCCATTTTGTAAGTGTTTTGCATTTTCATCTTTTTATCTGATACCACACTATAAAGACAGCCAAAACTGAAATGCCCCATGTCTATTTTTCTAATACTTTTATCGATCTATTTTTAAAATGTATTCCAAGAGTAGCCATTTGACTGAAAGTCAGAAAAAAATTTTCCACTGAGAGTAAAGTTTAACACCCATACAGCATGGCAGTCATTGTTCTAAAAGCTCATGCTCACTGCATTTCCAGAAACATTCCCCTAGCTCTTATCTCCATAAATCACCTGTATTAGACAACTGCTGCTTATACCATACACCCTAAATATGTCCTTTTGTGTCTCAGGAGAAAAGGAAGAAAGTATAGGAGAAATGGATAAGAAATAAGTAAATTGGAAAGAGCCAATGAAGAATGGAACAGAAGAAAATTGAATCTCTCAATAACTAGACTCATGGCCCCAGTTTCTTCTTGGGCTTGCAAAAGTAACCTGCCATAAATACATATGTTTTTACAATTAAATTTTTCATCTCTACCTTGTCTAACCTGTTGGCCAGACTTTCATTTGCATGAGGTTCTCCAAAACTCAGACACTCTCTCAGGTCTGTGCTCTTTAAGATGATCACAGAAACTAGTTTAGAAACAAAACAAAACAAAAAACCAAAAACCAAACCAAAACAAAAAGGTGGTCTGAGAAAAACTTGCATTTAGGCAAAATGACCCAGAAAGTAGACATAAACTAACACTACAGATTTCTCAGAGATTAGTGACCTAAGCACACGGCGATAGTTAGCTATGTATTTTTACCTAGTTTCCTGGACAACTGTTTCTTTCCTAAACGTTAAAATACTTAGTGCCCTGACCATGTTCTCCTCCACTGAGATGATGGAAAAGTTGTTTCCCTTAACAAAAAGGCGAAGGCAATGCCATGGCTCCCAAAGAACCTGAATGTGATGGGGATTTCTGCAGAAATGTAGCCCTCTGCAAGTCTAGGAATGCTCCCTGCACGCTGCTTGCTACTCATTCTGGAGAACAAGGACTACTTCACAGACACATGGACAGCACTTGCCAATTTGTGCATGTTAGCAGTGTAACTAGGCTTCTCTTGGCAGTTGTGCGGTCAAAGGCTAATGTTGCATTCACATAATTGCTCCAAATATAACTGTAAAAACCTCTGTCAATGCTAGTCTTAACACACAAAGCAGTAGTTCCAGATGCCCTATAAATACACACTAATTTCTGTTATAAATGCTATACTATATCCTATTGACAGTCATAAAGAAGACCAGGCAAATCACTTTCCAACTGCCAGCACCACAAAGGAATAAATAGTACATACAGCTGGGAATAACCTCCCTCTGAATTAGTGATAATGTAAAAGTGTCTGGGGGGGTCATGTGACCACCCATTTCCATACACATACATTTTTAAAGGATATGCTTTGATTTTCTAGGAAGAGGAAAGGGCATTTTTAAGTTTTCAGTTACTTCCCTGTAATGTAAAATTCATCTGGTGTGTAAACCTCACAGTTCTTTTACAAATCTTTTTCCCATGTATTTTGTTGGCATTTGTCATTAACATTTCTGCAAAGCTTAATATATTGTTTCTATCTTGACACTCCTTTAAGATCTCAAGAACATTAAAAAATTACCCAGCAACATTTACAAGCTTAACAGCTATCGCTTGCAGCATTTCATCTTGTGGCAGTCCCATGACTGAAGAATAGAGAACTGGTTTGCATGGAGTTCTCCAATTAACCTGCTGTCTCTCTGTTTCACAAACATGGCTGTAAATCAGATCATATTTCTTCTTCATATTTAAGTACTGAACAATGTCCCAGAACTAGAAAATACTATTTTAAATATAAAACAGGCAAAAAACTTCACCATGAAACAGAATACCAGATGTTAAAGGTTGTGAGCCAACTAACAACAACAAAAATTAGTATCAGAGAAGCTCAGCTGTTTCTGGATTTGTTTATCAGGAAAATATCTAGTTCCAAAGCTGGGAGGGATTTTTTAGTGGTTTTTGCATCTGAAAGAGGGGGAGATGGGGATGTGTTTTGCTGCTGTTTTTATCCTTTCGTTCTTTCCAGAGACAGCTTTTGCAAGACCCGTCATATTTTGTGTTGCTAGTCATTTTTATAATTTGAACTCTTACTTACTCCCCTCTGGGGCTCTAAAGTGAAGCCAGTAAGAAAATCCAATGTGCCGTTTGAAGGAAGGGGATATAGTTAGATACATGAACAGGCAGAGACCCCTAAAAAACACTTCCAGCATTGCCTGGCCATCACTTTTCAAACAAAGGGTTGTACACTACTTTTTCACAAGCTGGATCTTTTTTGTGCAAAATATTCTTACTCACAATGCAGAAGTCTAAGATATTGTCCAATTCCCTCCAGAATAGGCAATCATTATATCCAAATTAAGGGAACAATGTTTTCTTGCTCTGATGAAAGAGTAAGATCTACATGCAAATTACTACAGATTACAAACCCCAAGTTTAAAAAATATTGATTACATTAAACTGAATAGAATAGAACATAACAGAAACCAAACAAAAAAGAAATAGTTCTGCTCCTGGTAGCTCTTACTGTTTTGAAGCAATAGTGAAGGACAGCAGGAGAAACAGACCTGTTTTCCTTCCTGCTTACAGATGGAGTTCTTAGTTTTTATGAAAGTGTTGCAAGTGGTATGCAGCAAAACCAGACATCACATCTATGTCTCAGTATTAATACCCTGGTTCCTCTCATGTTCAAATTTAGGACTGTGCTCTGTTATTAATTTCACCACAAACAAAACTGGAGTCTACAGCTTACCCTAGAAGTGAACTATTACATGCAGGAATCATGGGCAAAACTAAAGAAAGTGTTTTTAGGCGGCCACAATATGCCAAGTTAACACAGTGCTAAACAAAGGGTGGAACCTGAACTAAAAACTACAAACCTCATTGTTTGCCCAGATTATCTGCTGATCCCTCTGATCCCTGTCTCAGACTGTCACAAACTGCTATTTTAGCAGGAAGATTTTCAACTGGTCCTGGGTAAAGGGAGAACATTTTTCCTTTACGATGTTAAGTAACTGACTGAAATACTAAACTGTACATTACATGATCATGGTCCTAATCTTTTCTGAGTGCTGTCTGAACACTCTCCGGACAGCCACAGAAGCAACTAAACCCCAGGAAAGATGGGGCAGAGAGCAAAGGGAGGAAAGGCAGCTGCCTGCATTTCCTTGGATACTTCGTAAGACACATGATGGTGCTGTTTCCTATTTACAAAGGCAGTTTTATTTTACCAGACACAAAATAAACATAAAACCTTGTATGATACATGGTTTTTCTAAAATGACAGTTATTTTAATGTATCTTTTTGTATTAATAACCCTTTAAATTCTTACCTGATTCTAATGAATATAATACAACACCGTTGTTTCCAGAATCGAAGTCTTTTGCAAAGATGGTGGTAACAAGTGTCCCTGATGGCTGCCCTTCCAAAACCTGTCACCAAGCAGTTTATAAATTATTTGCAATTACACACGGATAAAGCCAGTCTTAAAACAAATCCCTTGCCATAACACAAGACTTTAGCTGCTGCTTTATTTTCGATTTCAGTAATATTTACAGGGAGTGCAACAAGCATTTCAGGAGACGGTAAAACAACAGAGTTCTAGCAACCCTCTGCCGCGGTCTGCATAGAGCGCTAACTCAAGCACCTTTACTGTGGCAGACTCTGATGCCGGCATTCAGAAGGGCTCCCACCGCAGGCACAAGCAGAATTCCTCCCGCGTTACCCTTTAGGTCCGGCGGCGCCCGGCGCGGCTCGGGGCGCAGCCGCAGCTCCCGTGGCGCGGTNGCCCCCTGCGGGAAGCGCGGCGCGTGGTCGTTGCGGTCGCGCACGGAGATGCGCACGGCGGCCGTGGCGCTGCGCCGGGGACGGCCCGCGTCCGTCGCCAGCACCCGCAGCTCGTGGTGCGCCCGCTCCTCGCGGTCCAGCGCCGCCCAGTTTATGATTTCGCCTGAGGGCCAAGGAAAAGGGGGGAGAAATGGAGTTAGGCGTTTAGTGTATGCCAGCACTCAGCGCCTGCAATTATGCATTTAATGTGATATAATGATGCGTGCCCTCTGATGCACCTGATTGATCACTGACATGAAAACCTCAGCTTTCCAGACCTCATCCTGTAGAAACGTTCTGTCAATCACAGTTTTGCATATGTACTTTACTGCCCTATGACATCTTCTGTATTCTGGGTGCTCCACAGCAAACATATAAAACATTATGTACCAAAGAGCT
Organism: Horornis vulcanius; assembly: GCA_013401035.1. Lineage (NCBI taxonomy): Eukaryota > Metazoa > Chordata > Aves > Passeriformes > Scotocercidae > Horornis > Horornis vulcanius. The sequence goes on from VZUA01042401.1 coordinate 7,216, forward strand.
GACCTTCCAAGGAAATCCATCTGGCCTTCACCACACTTCACAACAGATAATACATGAGCCCAGGGCTTTAACTGCTGACAAGGGGCCTTTATTAACTATGTACATTAATCATAAACCCTTATGTTTCCCATACATTCTGGTAAACCCAGCAAATAAATCTGACCAATCTTCTCCCTATCTGCTTAGCCATACCTAATATAGCCAGAGATTTGCGGCTGACCAAAGCTCATCACACAGACAACCACATGGGGTTTTTTTAAAATCCTCTTGTTTAACTCCTAGTATTCTGTTTGCCTATAAACTTCCATAAGTGTACTCAAAAAGAACATGCTTTCATTTTGAGATTCATACAGAGAAATTCTGGGAAAGCCTATTCACTCCCCATGAGAACTGGACATCTGGAAATAAGAATTTTACACAGCAGATCTTTGCTCCTCACATACCATTTTGCTAAACTGGATTATTTATGGTGCATATGTCTCTTGAAGGATTCCCTTCCTTTAGGCTCTCCATGTCCTGGTCTCTGGTGTTATACTGTGTACACATAACCCCTATTACTTGAGGCATTTTGGATTCACTGCAGTGCACACCCTATGCTGGGAAAAAATTTCTCACAGACTATTTGACTTCTGTGATACCATGTATAACATGAACTCAGTATTGATGTCAGTTACAGAAGTGTTCACAAGTATTTTAAATCACTATGTCTAACTTCGTAAGTACCTTTATAGTTACTTATGGCTGATCTGTACTTTTCAACTCTACTTGATCACAGGCAAAAAAATCTCATATGAACTATAGAAGCTATAACTTAAAACTTCTCCTTTTAATTTGTTTCAGCCAACACAAACTTATGACCAAGTGACCTGAACAGAGTAATGAAAAAAATAAAATCCTAAGGGCTGGTCCATTCTTCATGAAAATGTATCGGGTTTATTTCATTCCCCAAATTGTGAAGCTCTGAGTTAAAATATTCATATATCAACCCAAAAGATCCACAGCAGTTCCTGAAAGCTTTATACTTTACTTCCATGCCTCTAGGGAAGGCTGCTTTCCAAAAGCAATATTAGGCAGATTACAAATCGTAAAATGCTACCTGTGTTGGAATTCATCTTGAAATACTTTCCGTCAGACAAGAGGAAATAGGAAAGCTGTCCATTTCTTCCTGAGTCTTTGTCAACAGCTGTAACAGTGCCAACCACACCACTGGGAATCGGGTTTTCCTCAATTTCAAAGAAGTAGGTCTCACGCATAAACATGGGAGAATGATCATTTTCATCCAGGACATTAACTATTATAGATGTACTTGCATTTTGTCTAATGTTTTCATCCTCAGATGTGCTGACCAAGGCTCTAAAACTCAGCATCTGTACGCATTCATAGTTCAAATGTTTCCGAAGATAAATCCAGCCGGTATCAGAGCTGATTCCAAATGCAACAGAATCAGTGCTAGGCTCTAAGGAATACGTTAGATTGGAGGTAATGCTGTGTGGATCAAGTGAGTGTGCTTGAACCTGAAGGATCTGGGCACCTGGAGAGGTAGCTTCACTGATTTCTACTTGATACACCAAGCTTTGGAAAACCAAAGTAGGGCCCATCTTCTGCTCTTCAATAACCACTGTCAACATCAGCAAAGAAGTCAGAGGGGGACTTCCACAGTCTTCGGCTGCTATGTGTAGAGTATATTCCTGCTGCTTTTCCGCAAACACTGTCCTGGTAAGGTTTAGCACTCCAAGACTTGGATCAATGCTAAATGCATCTGACTGCTTGCTTGCAATACTGTATTTGATTGCCCCATTTAGGCCACTGTCTTTGTCTTCTGCATGAGCAATGTAGACAGCAGTGCCAGGAGGCTGGGTATGTGAGATGGTTACCTTATCAGATTTGGTAGGGAATACTGGAGCATTGTCATTAATGTCTGTCACAGATATGTTGACTTGAGTGCTGCTGTAGACAGGGGAATTACCCAGCTGTGACTGAACAGTGAGCACCACAACAGACTGAGCTTCGTGGTCAAGCTGTTTCTTGGTGCGGATAATGCCAAACTGGGGGTCGATAGAGAACTTTCCATGCGGATCACCGGAGCGAATTCTGTAAGAAACCACTTCTAACGAATCTAGAAACGGAAACAACAAAAAAAGAAAAAAAGAACAAAAACAAAACAACAAAAACAAACAAAAAAAGGAAGTGATAACAAACATTGGCAAGAACATCTGGGGAGAATGCATGCTGTTAAATTCAATGGAATAAATGTAAGCTACACAGATGTTTGACATTCTTGGGCTTTTTATGCTTCCTTCTTCCCATCCCTGGAGCCCTTCAGTAAAATATGAATGTATACAGTTTGTCCACTTCTGCACTATTTGATTTTCATCACACTGGTATTATAAAACTCTATAGAGAAAATCACATAATAGCCTCTTGTTTTTCCCTGATCTAAAAACCAGAAAAAATACTCCTATAAATTAGTCTTGTGGGAACAATTGCACTACACACAGGCATTCACTAAGCAAGGAATGAAACAGGTGGCAATTCCCTGGAAAAAAAGAAGTATTTTAATAAACTTACTCTTCATAGGTGACCATTGTTGTAATATTTATGTCAGATGCTACCTAAAGCACAAGCTGTCTAAAGATTCAGGCTTACTACCAAGGCCACCCCACAAGTGCTATCTCCACCCTGAGGAAAGTCCTTCCCAAACGAAGGAAATGGGAAGACTTAACTTAACAAGCTTATATGAAACCTTGTCATCTACCACTTTACATTTACAGATCCATCATCAGGCTGTTATATGGACTCTCAGATCCCACTGCTCTGCATAGGAATCAAATAACTGCTCTCAGGACAGGGCTTTTTATGACCAAGGACTGTCAGGAGCTAACCCATTTCCCTTTACAAATGATAACAAAACCAGATGGATTAAATGTATTTTCAAAAGGTCCCACAAACACTCATCTGGACTTCTCCACTTAATTTAAGACAATATGGGGTTTGGTTTGGTTGATTTTGGTTTTTTTGAGGGGTGGCCAGGAGCACTTCTTGCAGATCCTCTGAAATTTCTGAATACCCTCTGATTTTAAGTATTGCTCTGAGATTTGCCTCACATGGCTAATGCTTTAACATGAGCCAGACTGTCACACTTAAACTTTCACAACATGCTTCCTATCCCCCCATTTATAGTTATAGAATTCCATCAGGAAGAAAATGCCAATCTCTATGGACCACCAAGGAGAGTACTATGAATCTCCAACTGTTCTGAAGAGTATCCTGATAAACCAGCCATCACACCAGTTACTGTAAATACCAACAGTAAATTCTATTTAATGCTTGACACACTGAATTAATAAGATGGAGGTTTATGGAAAAAAAAATAATTTACAGCTATTTCTAGTGAATGGTCACAACAAAAATACAACAATCTCTAACTGAGAATGTGACTTACTTGGAGGTTCTCTGGCCTTTACAGTGCCAATCACACTGTCTTCAGGTGCATCTTCTGGAACAGAAAAGCTGTACCGGGATCTCTCAAATATGGCAGGCACCAAAACAGTCTGAAGGATGTTTACTGTGATAGCTGCATTGCTGGCAGAGGGCAGGCCACCCCCATCCCTTGCAGAAACAGTCAGGAAGAGTGCAGAATGTGCCAGGTGGCCAAGAGCTGAGGTGAGGTAAATAATTCCTGTAAGTGCACAGAAATAAAATAGCGCTTAAGAGAGAGGTTAGATAAAATTCAGCAGGCTGTCAAAATAGTTTCAACATGTATCATTACTCAAAGAGAAGGTCAGACCATGTGGACAAAATCAGCACTCCCAATTCAATTTTTGAGAGCCAAGTTCTTTTCAAATTCTATGATCTTCACCATTCACAGTGCCACTGGAACATAGCAAGTTCTGTTTCAAAACACAGTGTCCATAATTCTGATTTTAGAAACAGATTCAGTTAAATCTTTAACAATGCTAATTTTTACTACTACTACTACTAGGCTACAGCAATTTGGAAATGCATTGGGGTGGAAAAAAGTATTGTTAAAAAAGATTAATTTATCTTTGCAAATGGTAAAGTGAATGTTATTTCAAACAGGCTGCAGAGACATTCTGCTAAGTAACTCACGAAATAAAACAGCCACACAAATGGAATCAAAACCCCAAAATATAAATCTTAGGAGCAGGGGCCTATGTGGAAAATATCTGGGAAGCAATCGCCTGTTGTCTGATCACAAGTTTCTGTCAAAATACCCTTTAATAGTGAATTCTAAGGTCCATTGAATTTTCAAGCTGCTAACAAATACA